>SNQJ01S0083798.1:24426-52014 GCA_010110895.2 Picea sitchensis
TTGGTAGGCAAGGGTTGAGAACCTTCCAGATCTTCTGGGGGTAGGCCTTGCATTCTATGTCAATGACGTGGAGGGTCAATTGTGATTGAGTTATAATTTTACGAAAGAAATTCTATGGCCAACTTGGGTAAACAAACAACATGTGCTAATAAAATCTAGGAAGAAAAACCAAACAAACAAGACCTTCTAATTCCAAAGTCACTAGTTGGTGATGAAATCCAACGTCGCGACGACGAGACAAGAAAGGGCTAGGCCAAGGTGAAAAAGTTACGTTGACGACCTTCTTAACAGACTTACACCCTAGTGCAAGCTCCCACACACAATCGTGGGTATACCCTCCAAGGAGCTCGAGTGAGTCTGGCCAACGTTGATTCCAGGTACTGTGAAGACTTACCCCTTCACAGTCACCTTGTGTAAGACCCTAATAAGATAGGCTACTAAGGTTACCACCAACAACAATGATTACTAGGGGAATAGTTGACAGTCCAATCCACACACAAGGGCAGGGTATCTAGCCCGAAATCAGCTTGAGAGGCTTCCACTCATCATTGTGGGTATACCTTCAAGTGACCCCCATAATACGTCTAATCTCTACACCGATATCAACAAAGCAGGGTGAGTAACTCTGTCAATCTCAATGCGACCTCAGGTTTGACCCTTGTGTGAGAAGGGATTCCCAGGACAAAATGCTGCAAATGGAATTTAACACTCCTGATCACAAAATACTATTTTGTTTTATGTGCTTTGGAGAGTGTGTCTCACTACCTATTCCAAAGCTCTAGCCTAGCTAATGTTGGTGTAAAAGAGCCCTAGAAAAAGTTACTAGTTGAATTTTAAAGTTGCACAATATTATTAAAGGCTGTTGTTACTCAAAAGGAGACGGAAATGAAACCGATATTATGTGAGACTCTGACCCAACAATGCGTAAATAGGGATGAATGATACAAATTTTTGTTCTATGAATCCTATTTACAGGAGGGAAATAGGAGTTTTCTGGAACAATGTGAATTGTGATGTATGATCTTCTCTGAAATGTAATATCAAACAATCATGAACAATGCAAATTCCCTATTCGTTCTCTTTCAATACTTGAATGCCCATATTTTTCGAATAAAAGGCTGCTTAAAAAAAAGAAAATGTCTTTAATTTTAATTAGAAACCAAGCAACAGGGATGGAATTAAGAAAAAGTAAGCAACCAATGAAAAAGAAATACACAACAAACACCCAAATCGATCTTTCAATGAAGATAAAAATAACAAACTGATAAGACCAGTCTCTTCAAATGCACACGGGTAACAATTTTTCAAGTAATAAGCAATTGAAAAGGACAATTAATCTCAACTTTTAATCCAATCAAAGGCTCCCGACCAAACAAGCACTTGGATTTCAGAATTGGAGATTATACCCTTGTTAAGAAAAGGTCAAGAGGTAAAAGTTGAGAAAAAATGATCATGAAGAGTTTTCGATTTCCGAAAACTAATCATTCACGAGATTTGAAGTCAAGAAACATTCAATCACTGGCCATAGATGTTCTTTCCAGACACACCAACCAATCTGGGCATCTGAAGACATAAAAGACTTAATCCAAAAATTTTACAAGTGAGTTCGCAGTCTGACAGTGGGGTACAGTGGGATAATTAAGGATTCTTGCAGGCTAGACACAGGCAGGTTGCGAGAAGTTCACACTGAACTAAACACTAGGGTGCGAACTTCAGTGATTCTCGCAGGCTAAAGAAAGGTGCAGTGCGAGAAGGTTGGAAATCAAGCAAATTTTGGAAAAAAGATAAAACTTTTGAGGGAACTTCTGGATCCAAGGAGTCTGTGAGGATCTCCTCAAAACTCAGAGATTGATTGGGAATGAAAAAGGGTAGGTCAAGAGAAAATGTCCAGGTAAAAACCACTAAAATGAGTTGTATCCCTAGTGGAGTCGCCAATTTTGTTATCGGATAATCGGTATGTGCGGACACTAACAAATCTCCCTAGATCCACCTAGATCTAGAAAAAAACAGGACAGGACATGACTCTTTCTCTAAGTTGCAATCATTGAATTTAATACTAAGAAGGAATGAGTGACATACCTTTATATCGCTTCCTTGGGTCTCTGTTGTTCCTGCTTCACTCCAGTGCTCTTGTGAAATTAGGTCCAAGACTACTCAAACCAACCCAAGTGAAGATAACAAAGTATATTCAATGTCAACCTATGCATATGATCAAGGAGTTATGCAATAAAATAAGAGTGATTTTATGGGAAAGGGACATGCCACTGTATTATATTAAATGAAAGTAGAAGATACAACCAGATCACCTTGATGTCGCAAGCTTCCTTTCAGTGACCCTTGGTTCCAACACATACACTTTCTCTACACTTGCATGAAGAATATCCAATACAACTTGATAGACCAAATAGAGTCTTCAAGCTTCTATCCAAGCAGATTCATTCACACAAATCTTTCACCAATTCTTCATTCAATCTTACTTAACCTTTTCCATGAGAAACCTTTCAATATATAAGAAAATGAGAGATGGTTAAATGGATGAGGATGATCCCACTAAATCTAAGAAGTCAATAGGATGCCAACCATGCGAATGCCAACTCATTTTTTAGAAGATCCCCTTATAGAATCTTTGTGACCTCTTCTCTTTTCCAAGCTTTGAAACAGGTTCACACCCTACTTATAGAGTAAACTATGAACAATTCGCACCCTAAGTATGGGTTGCTTGCGAGAATGAAGGATTTTTGCACCCTATAACATAGGCAGCCTGTGAACTCATCTTAAAAATATGTTTTTTGGAAGAAGAGACTAGTCACTTTTCTCAGGCAAAAAGTCCTTGTGGGAGCCTGAATACATCACTTGTAGAGATATCACCAGAGTGACCAAAATAATGCGTAACACCTTGGATGAAACTATGTTGCACAAGGTTGCAACAACGACGTCTTTGAAAGAAGTTTGGAGTATTCTGGAAACAGAGTACAGTAAAAGAGGGAGAAACAATTTATCGAATGTTTCCACTCTGGAAGAAGCATCTGTGTCTGAAGCAGAGCTACCAGAAGAAAATAATGAAGGAGAATCTGTGCTACCAGAAGAAAATAAAGAAGGTGCATCTGTGTGTGAAGCAGAGCATGAGAAAATTGCAGAAATTGATGGTGAAGCTATCAGTACAACAACCTGCATCGATGAAATGATTCGAGTAGTGTTTGTTGATGACAACAAAGGATCAACATCAATGATGATTGATGAACATTGTGCAAAATTTGGCCTCTTTGAAACAGAGGTAAGAAATATTGAAATTGAAATTGATGATGATAATTTGTCTTATGATGAGTGCCTTCAAATAATGGCAAAGAAGAAGAAGATTGATGAATTGATATTTGGAGGAGGAAGCCTACTTGGCATTCAGAATCAAGTGGATGATTTAGTGACTGCAGAAGCAATGCTTGAAAGAAGGTTTGATGAAATAAGCATTCAAGCCACTACACTTATGACTGCCAATAAAACAGCTGAAGAAGAAGATAATGTTGATGTAGATTTGAAATGGATTGAATAGTCAATCTATGATGATGATGATGATAGTAACTACTCTCAGAAAGAACAAAAAGAAGAGAACCAATATGGTTCATGTTATCATTTTTTATATCAAAATGACAAGTTGTTTGAGTATGCAGGTGAACAACCAAAAGAAGAAGATGAAGACATGGATGAAGATTTCAATGAAGACCAGTTTGAAACCATTTTCATGCAATGGAGTTTTGAAAAATCAGATTTTATTCTGAGTTAATGTGGAAGCAGTCCATTGACTGTGTAGCCCAAGCTATGAAGGGCATTGATGACAGTTTGCAGTGGTGGCATCAACCCACTGTCAAAGACAAATTTGTTGAAGATGAAAGAAACATGCATAAACAGCCTGATCAAATTCTAAATATAAAGTAACAATGACAAAGACAAAAGGCAAAGCCCGAAGCCTTCAGTATCAATGCCAAAATGAAAAAAATGACCAGATTAGAACAATACAGAGTTTGGAAGAAGAGAAAGAATAAACCCATCTCAAGTGAAAAGTTAAAGTCTAGTTTTATTGTTATGTATTGTAAGCCTAGCTGAGACATAGACCAACAAGCATTTGCATTTCTGAATTTGTTTTATTAAAATCCATTAGGTAAATCCATTTTTTGATTTCCAAATGCAACACATCAGTGCTCATGTTTGTAATTGTTGAGTTTAAGAGGGAGTGTTAGTTATAACTTTAACCTCAATAGTATGTGAATGTACACTGCGAGCTGTTCTCGCCAGCTGTACGAGTCCGTTAGGATTTCTTGTTTTGTTTCTTGATCTTCTTGATTTACTTGAGCCTATTTAGCTGAGCTCTTTTCCCTTAATGAAATACACTCTATCACTACGCGCTCTTCACTTTCTTGTTCCTAATTCTGTTATTATCTTCTTTGTTTCTCATTTTGTTATGGTATCAGAGACGTAAGCCTCTTCACAATGCGTGGAGAGCAGCCCGATCCTAAAAAGAGTGTAGTTTCACTTGTGAGTAAATTTGGTTGAGGTTGATTCTTGAAGATGTGGGAGAACAACACAAAGTATCAACTTATCATCAAATGTGATAATGTGGCAGACATTTTTACAAAACCTCTTGTAAAGAGGAAATTTGAAGAGATAAGTTAGATGTTGTATTAAAGAGGGTGTTAGAATAAATCTATAAATACAGATGTCACTTGAGTGTCAATTATTAATTCAGCAATTTAGATCCACTAGTTTAAAAATCTGTTAAACCAGAATTCCTCTATAAATTGTAACTTGTTTCAAGCAAATATAATAAAAGTGTGTGACAGATTTCACCTCACCTCGCCTATGGGTGAGTTTCTTTGCTGCTTATCTGATATTTGCATTTTATGACTTTTCGCCACAACCCTGAAAAGTTTGAGGTCTCATTATTGTCGAACTTAGCAACCACTGAATCAAACCCAGATGGATCCATGGCCTACCCTAGATGCCGAGCACAAAAAAGAAATGCACCTCAAGACTTGCCCAGATAGCACTGGAGAGTTTAGTCACCTTCCAGTTATTCATTATCACCCACGGCCAAACCTGAGCTAGGACAAAACCTCAGCGATCAAGCTTTACGTCGACATGATATTTTATAAGTTATAAAAAATATTCTCTTACAGCGTTATCTTCAACCTAAAGCTGATGTGCTGCTCCCCTGCCTCATGATCAAGCTTTACCTTGACATGATATTTTATAAGTTATACAAAAATATTCTCTTACAGCGTCCCCCTATCTCAGTGGTCAAGCTTTACGTTGACGTGATATATTATAAGTTATACAGAGATATTCTCTTACAGCGTCGCCTTCAACCTAAAGCTGATGTGCTCCTCCTCTTTTTGTTCTTTTTATGCAGATACAATCGTCTCTAACAATATCTCCAAATTCCATCCCGGCCAATCTACACAGGAATCGTAATAGAATCACTCCGCCTCAAATTAATTTAACCTAATACAACAATTTGGAGAGGCCTGCAGTTTTTTTGTTTATTTATATAATGTTTTGTCTCGTCTGGTTTGTCCAAGAATCTCTACAAATGGCAAGGTACGAGTGCCACTTATCTGACGCCAGCCATGTGTTTGAACAATTGAAAACCTGGTTGGAAGGTTGCGTGTTGAGAGAGCACTTCTTTCGTAAGACTAGTTAATGAAGGTAGTTGGCTTACCAGTCTTCCTGGTTGTTGAGGTCACAAGCGTTTCATGAGTGAACACTTGTATGTTTTAAGAATAGCAATATTCTCATTACAAGGATTTTATTAGACCTATTATTTGGATTGAGCAATATTCTCATTACAAGGTTTTTTTAATAGTTTTTTTTTTTTTTTTTTGATACATTTGTCTTAAATCCTGCTAAAAATTGTTAAATTTTCAAATTTGAGTGATTATTTCTGTATAATCCAAGTATTTTGGGGTTTTTCAGCTCACTGAATTCATTTTTGCATTCAAAAATGGTTTTTAAACAACAGAAAATAGCAATTTCATGTAAATTAGAATAGTTAAGCAACCACCCTTTCTTTATTTTACACAGGAACAAAGTAAATATATTAATGTTATTATTATAATATATATATATATATATATATTATAGGTGGTTAATTATAAATTAATAATAAGAATTAAATGATGATAATTATTAATGTTCAGTCAAACAAATTTTGATTTATGACTCTATAATAAAAATAAAAAAATATTTAATTCTTTTTAAAATTTATTAATGTGTTTGGAAATTTTGAAACTAAGGATTCTTAAATCATGATAGTTTTGATGAGTTAAAAGGTTAAAAATGTGGTAACAAATATTGAGATTTAATGTGGGTGTAGGTAACTCATTTTAAGAGAAATTTCTTTTCATTTTCAATTCTCTTATTGTCACAAAGATGACAGATTTTTTTGGCCTAGGATGTCTTAGAAATTTGTCCAATGCCCTATTTCAATATGATTATTTGAGCGTGCTAGTTAAAACAAAGAGATACTTTTGATATTTTAAGTTAAGACTAGTCACCTCATTATTGTTGGAACATCATGTTCTGATGGTTCATCACACTTCTTCTAGAATCAGTCGGTCGGGCAATCGACCTACATATGGAAACAATGGGTTGGGCAATCGACCTACATATGGAAACAGCCGGTCGAGCGACCGACCAAATCTCTACATCAGTTGGTCGAGTAGTTGAAAATCTTGTTGGTTGAACAATCGACCAACAGTTGAAGACAATCGATTGATGGGTCAACCAACCGAGCAATCGACTACGAGTTGGACACATGGATTGTCAAGTCAAACATACTTTTCGAGCTGACTTGACAATGCGGATTTGATGGAATCAACTCCAACCACTGATAGTNGTGGACAATATTCTCTTGATTTCAAGGAAGTTGGTTAGATATTGAAGCTATAAATAATAGACCCGATGGGTCACTATCATCATGTTGATATCGTTGTTGTTTACAAGATGTCCAATATGCATTGTGTTGTTTTAATCATAATGCGTTGTGCTTAAGTGTTGTAACAATGTCCTTAGACATAACCTTTTGTCTTCGAAAAATTATTTCTCTTCGATTACCTACAATTATGTTTGTCTGTTTCGGATCAGGTTACACCCAATCCCCAATATGATATTAGAGTGGATGGTTTGAAACCTCACCTATTGTTTGTAAATCATGTTGAGTCTGCTGTGTTATGTGATTGACTATAGGCTGGTGATTTGCAGATTGTAACTTTTGGAAACATATCTCAATTGTCTAGATATCAAAGATGGATTCAAAGATTGATCCAATAATTTTGAAGGGATCAAATTATGCAGTATGGGCACCAAACATGGAAACCCTAATTAAGAGTAAATGATTGTGGAAATATATGAAGATTGCAATTCTAGATCCAACAGAAAATCAAACAAAGTTCGTTTTTGATGGAAAGAAGGATGAGGTTGTAGGGTCATCACGACCTATATCTCGTGGGAGATTTGTTTTCACATCAATGGAATCGACTGCCCTCATCAAGTCTAGAAGATGTTGAAGTCATTGTTCGATAGAGTTGATGAAAGCCATGTCATGCAATTGGAGAAACAGTTTATCTCTCTCGATCCTCATTCTTTTGACATAATAGAGGGCTATTTGGCACATGTGAAGGAACTGCAGTTGAAATTGGGTGAATGTGGAAAGAATTACTAAAAGAAAGATGGACAACTCATCTAGTTGGTCATGATGAATTTGAGAATACCATTCGATGTGTTCATTTCGACTTTTTGCACCAACTGGAAGACACACAAGAAAGATAGTAAGGATTACACGTTTAAATATTTTTGTGGTCTTTTGATCACTAATCAACATAGATTTCTTTATAGAGAAAATCTTGGTGGTAAACATCAAACCCACTTTCTCAAGGGAAAGGGAAAATAAAATCACAAAGAAGGAGGATGGTTTGATACCCCTATACAAAGACCTGGATTCCTTGACCAAAAACCAAAAGGGAATACATATGCACCCCATCAAAGTCGAAAGAAAAAGACATGTGAGTATTGTGGAAAGACTGGACATCTGGAGAAGGTTTGCTACAAGAAGAGAGATGATTTAGAGGAAAAAATTAAACGCCTTGAAGGAGACATGTTCGTTGTTCATTGACCCGCTAATAATTTCACCTTCCAAGTCAGAAATTCTTAAGCCTTGTTATCTCAATCTGTGTAGAACGAATGGGTAGTTGACTCTAAGTGCACTCATCAAATGGATAAGGACGCTTCTTTATTCACCTCCTTGAATGAAGCCGAGGAGAGGAATATTTGTCATTGATGATTTTTCTCTCGATATCATTGGTTAGGGTGATGTTTCTTGTTGACATGGGAGAATTGTTGACATCTATCATGTATCGAACCTCGGTGCCAGTCTATTTTTAGTTTCTCATTTATCACAGACATGTAAAATTGTGGAGTTTTGTCCAGATCAATTCTTTTTTCGAGATTTGAAGAAAGGTAGGTCGATTATCATCGGAGGGTTTCTCGACCCAAAGAATAGTTTGTATAAATTTAGTGAGATGACTCGACCCAACTCTAAACCAACTACAACTGTTTCTCACACTGGCGAATGAATTCAAACTTGGCATGAACGACTCAAACACCTAATTTTTCAAAGTCTACAGTCGATGGCACCTTAGAATATGATTGTTGGTTTACCTAAAGTGTTTCCCCCCTAATGGAGTTTATAAAGGATGTGTACTTGGAAAGGATCATCGTGCACCTTTTGAATCTGGAAAAACATGGTGAGCACAAAACCTCCTAGATCTAGTTCACAATGATCTTCACTGCATCAATCTACCTTCCCTATCAAGTGCAAGGTATATCTTGATTTTCATTGATGATCTTTCTTGTTTCACTCAGGTTTATTTTCTAAAGAATAAGATTCTTGTCTTTGAAAAGTTCAAATAATTTAGGGCCTTTGCTGAAAAACAACATGGCCAACCCATTAAGTGTCTAAGATCATAAAATGGCGGTGAGTATGCAAATTGAACCTTTGAAGAATACCTGGTTCAATTTGGTATCGATTGGAAATATTTGGCTCCTCATACACCTCAGTAGGATGGCATTGGAGAATGAAGGAATCGTACGTTAGTCAAAATGGATAGATATCGTTTGCAGGCTATAACATCCCCTAGCTTAGCTGAGGAACGTTACTTGTGGAAAGTACACATAAAATCAATTTTTGTTTGCTAACTCATTTCTTGTAGCTTACCAACTATGATTTATACACATATTTAACTAGATTATGATACCCATAATTAAATGCATCTAAAACATTATAAATGTACATGAATGTAGCTAATAAACTCATTTACAACCACAAATAAACCATTCACATACACATAGTTAGGAACAATAATTAAACTCATGAAATAACTCATAAAATAGATAAACACTTAGTTTTTAAAACACTTGTGCAACCAACTACTTGGGAAGGATGTTCCACCCAACCATATAATTGTTGTTCCAAATCTCAACAACAAGTCACCCCTGACCTAGGGTTAGGAATCCACAAAATAAGAGTGTCTCTCATAGTCCTCTCACAATTCCTTATCACACAACCAACTAGTATTCTCCTATAGCTATCCTGATTTTCTTTCACCTCGCTTCCTCTTGACCTTCCCAACCCAAGGAATCTATCCCTTCATTTCTCTCATTCCATCGGGCATCCCATTCATTTATCATGGTCTCTCTGGCACAAGTAACTAGGAATATCTCTTCCAAGAACTCAAGGGAACTCACTACCAAGAAAAACTACCATGAAAACAACAACAACACTTGTTGTTGCAGTGCAACTCACAAAGGAGTTCACTTTTCAGGCCTGACAACTTGGTTCTTCAATATTCATCTCTAGAACACTCCAAAAATGCTCCAGCATGCTCCATAATTCGCCCATCCTTCTTTCTCTAGATATGGTGTTATTTTTCCCTATTCTCTCTTATTGTTCATGCAAAATTGAATGTCCTCTATTTCCCCCCTACAATGCCTAATTCCCCCATACGAATGTCCTCTATTTTCCCAATACAATTTAATACTCACTCTGTCCAATGTTGATTGTACTACAGCCCCATGCTTCCAATAACTATGAGATTTGACTCTCACACCCACCCTATTAAATGAGTTTAATGATTGGGCTCTCATACACTCAAACAAAAATAGAAGGTTCCCACAAATGATAATAAAAATTAAAAAATATGGGTTGAATTAACACCCATAAACCATTTCCCCCTTGGGCCCATGTTAGACACTCCCCAATGTTAAAATATTGTGTAACTGCAAAGAATATTCTTATCCCATTTTGTGGATAAAGAAAAAGATAAAATATATATACTGACAAGTCGGCCCTATTGTGCCTAGAGAAGACAAATGTGAATTAAAAAGGTAAACTGGATAGGTTGGACCTGACCTAATTATTGGGGGGGCACAACTTGTATTTATAAGAGGCCTAGCACCTCATTTATACACACACTGATCAATATCTCTCTATCAAGTGCGCAAGTCTGAGAGTGACGTGGCTACAAGGAGAAATGATGAAGCTACAAAGAAGAGTATCTCAGTAAAGGTGAAGGTTATCTTGAGAAGGAATATCTTGGTCTAATGGTGCACTACTTTGTTCTGATTAGGGTTTCTGGTGGATCTTCTGTTTGGTGAGATCTCTCTTGTGAGAGACACTGTACTTGGTTATTGAATCTATATTAAATAAGTTTTGTTGGGTTTTCTTCCCCTTGAGGGTTTCCCAGGATAAATTCTTGTGTACTCTATGATTGTGTTTCTTTCAGTAAGATACTTATTATGTTATTGTTATAATCAAGATTAATAATAACATATTAAGCAAGAAACTTTAACATGGTATCAGAGCTAATATGAAGAGAGCATCTTTCATAGAAAAAGAAAAACGTCACTATTGTCGTATAAGAAAATTAGGGCTTTTTATTAAAGAGGAATTTCAGCCCAAAGATCATATAGAAAAGTGCGCCCTAGCCTAAGGAACTCATTGGCACCTTTAGCACACCTTTTCAATGGATAGAACTCCCGGAAAGTGAAACCTTAGTTTTCACTGGTACCAGAAAACTAGAAAACCAGAAGTACCAAAAGTACCAGAAAACTAGAAGCACCAGTCCATAAATCCATTGGTCCAATTTAAAGGGCCAGAAATCGAAATTTTCAGAAACTGACTATACCAATATACTTGCCTCAGTCCAGAGCATCTTTTGGTGAGTTTAGTTTTCAGATCCAAGAAATTTGATTTTTTTATTATTTCTATAGTTCGGAGGACTAGGGTTTCTATTGCAAGAAAGAATGGCTACCAGTATGAGGGTAGAAGACAAGATGGAAGGAGCTGGAAACTTTAGATCTTGGAAGCATAGGTTGTAGATGATTCTATATGAGAACATGTCACAATGAGTGTACCAGAACCAGAGGAAGAAGAGAAAAATACCAAGCAAAAGAAAAAGGGAAAATAAAGTATCAAGCACATGTGGCAGAGGAAGAGGAATATTCTCCCTCAAAGAAAGCTTTAGTAGAAATTGAGGATTATGTACTTTAAGTTGAATATAGTTGATCTGAAGAAAGATAGAAAATGGTGGAGTCTATGGAGCCTCCCCACACAAATTTAAACAAAAGATAAGTATTCATGTTATTTTTAGTATCTTGTTTTCTTTAATACTTTCTCATTACAAGTTAGATTTTTGTGAGAATGTTAATTAACCTTGTTTTACTTCAGTGTCTATGCAGACTTATGAAGGAAGTATCAAATAAGAGGATAAAGAAAGAGATAAAATATTTGTTTCAGGTATGATCATCCCAAGAAACTTTAACACCAAAACATTCCTCCTCTCTTTTGGATTAATCATCCCCTATCTCTATCCATATTCCCATTATCTGGTATCACACTATATTTATTAAAAATATAGGAAATTACATTTCACATATTACATTGCTTGGCCATAACCACATTCATATCTACATTATGCATTAATTAAATTGAGGTTTATAGTGGGGATGTTCTACAGGCCAAATATTTTCCTCCTCACTTCTAAGATGAAGCTATATATTGTGCAAACTATCTGCTCAATCACATCTTGACTTGAGTTGGTCTTGTGGTGACTATGGTCGAACGATGGTGTGGAAGGAAGCCCTCAATCGACCACCTTCACATGTTTGTATTTTTTTCCTGGGCCCATATTTCCGATGACTATAGAAATAATTTAGATGCAAAGAGTCATGCTTGCATCATCATGGGCTACTCTGAAGAGTCTAAGGCCTATCAATTGTTTGATCCTGTCAAATTGAAAATCATTATTAGACAAAATGTATAGTTTGATGAGAAGTAATATATCCTCAAGTTGTTGAATGCCTCCTCTAGATTGTTACAAGATAATCACTTTGATGTTGTTTCTGACTTTGGTTATTTTGTTCCATTTTTTGGTTCTTTTGACTGGACATTCAAACTTTGTTTCTGTTTTGACTAGGCCATTTACCTTTAAGTCTATTGGCCTATCGATATTTGTTTCAACTGGTCAACCATCTCTATCAAATGAAAATTTTCTTACTTCTATTCGAAATTCTGCAGTGAACATCAATTCACTCATTTCTTATCTACCTAGATGGGCTACCAAGACCATTGAATTCATTGGACCTAATGCTGATGATATTTATTGAAGAAGACAAACTTGAATTCAAATGAAACATGCCGACATTTTATTGATGAATCATGTACTGAAAATTATGACCCCGTTACCTACTCATATGCTCAAGGTTATGAAGGGATTTTCTCAACAAGAAGGCATCGACTACACTGAGACATTTTCCCCTGTTGAAAAAATGAACTCTCTTCGACTAATTCTTTCTCTTGTTGCTTGATTTGGATGGAAGATCCATCAGATGGATATGAAGAGTGTCTTTCTTCATGGTGAACTATCTGAAGAAATTTTCATGGAACAACCTCTTGGGTTTGTGATAAATTATAACCTATTTTGTTGACTCAAGAAGTCTCTTCATGGTTTGAAACAAGCTCATCAGTCTTGGCGTGCTAAGATCAATATTTTCTTTCTTCAACTTGGTTTCAAACATTGTGAATCTGATCATAGCTTATATTTATTCCATACTAATGGAAGCACCTTGGTTGTTTTTGTATATGTTGATGACCTTGTCATCACTAGAAATAACATTGATATTATTCTTAGATTGAAGAAACAACTTGCTTACTCCTTTGACATGACATATCTTGGTACTCTTCATTATTTTCTAGGTCTTCAAGTATTGCTACTATGTGATGGTTTTTTGATTTCTCAATCTAAATATGTAATGGGTCTTTTGACACATTTTAAGATGGTTGATTGTAAGCTTTGTGATACTCCTTTTCAATCTGGAGTAAATCTGACCAAAACTTGAAAAAATCTCAAAGTCAATGGTACACTCTATCAACAAGTAGTCGACAATCTCATTTATCTTACTCATAGTCAACCTGACATTTCCTTTTTTGTCAGTGTGGTTTCTAATTTATGCAGGATCCTAAATAAATTCACTAGAAAGTAGTCAAATGAATTGTTCGATATCTCAAGTGTGCCACTTATTTTGGTATCAAGTATTGTGGAAGTTCATATTCGTTGGTCGGTTTCACTGACTCTAACTGAGATGGTGAAAGTGATGATCGAAAGTCCACTTATGGCTAGGTGTTTTGCTTTAGCACTGAACCATTGTTTTGGTCATGTAAGAAACAAAAGGCAATGTCTTTGTCGATTACAGAAGAAAAATGGTGTGGCGTCATTCATGCAGGTATAGAGGCAGTTTCGATTCACCAACTTATGGGTGAACTTGGATTTCCTTTTCAAAACTCCACTAAAATCTATTGTGACAATCAAAGTTCCATTCAATTTGTTGATAACTTTGTTTCCCACTGTAATATAAAGCATGTTGAGCTCCATTCTCAAAGTTTGAGACAATTGGTTTATGAGAATGTTATCTCTCTATAATCAAGTTGTTGATATATTTACTAATCCTTTATTTGAATCTACATTTATCAAGATCCATACTATGCTTAGGATTCATGAATATGTAATTATGGAGGGGTCTCCTACTGACATAATTTCACCTCTTGAATATACAGAGTCATCTATTGATGGGGTGGGTGTTGGAACAACAAATTTTGATGGTTCATCTCACTTCTCCTGGAATCGGTTGGTCAGGCGGTCAACCTACATCTGGAAACTATCGGTTTGGTTATTGACCAAATATCTACATCATTCAGTAGAGTAGCTGACAATCCTGTTGATCGAACATTCGACCAACACTCAAAGATAGTTGGTTAATGGATCGACCAACCAAGAAATTGACTATGAGTTGGACACAGGGACAGTTGGTTTGAGAATCCTTGTTGAGTTGTATTGACAGTGTGGATTTGATGGAGTCAACTCGAACCATTGATGGTTATATGTGGACAAGATCCTCTCTATTTCAAGGAATATGGTGAGATATTAAAGATATAAATAGAAGACCTGTTGGGTCACTATCATCCTGCCGATATCATTATTGTGTAAAAGATGTCCAATATGCATTGTCATGTTCTGATCACAATGTGTTTTGCTTAAGTGTTGTAACAGTGTCTTTAGACACCACCTTCTGTTTTCAAAAAATTATTTATGTTCTATTATCTATAGTTTTGTTTGTCTATTTCGTATCATGTTACACCCAATCCCCAACAATTGTATTATCTTAATTTTATCTTATCCTCTAATTATTTATAACACCACAATTTATTTTTAAATTTAGATGTAATAATATTTTTAATATTATTGATATTTTGCAAAGTGACTATTCCCAATATTTTTAATAATAATATATGAAAAGTAATATTAATATAATCATGTCAATTGGTTTTATCTCATGTGGTTGGGAGGAAATTGATGTCTTTACCACCCAGGTTCAATTCCTGTCAGTTCATTCATGCTTGCACACATCTTTCTTAACACTGGGGGGTTGAAGACCTAGGGTTCGTCTAGATTTGACCAACAAAAACCCCAAGGCATCGACATATCTATTCTCAACCAAATACTAGAGAAGGCTTCATTCGATATGCCATGGGGATAACATAGACCATCTGGTCTTGTTTTGATGATGATGAAGGACTAATTGCATAAAATTCCATCTAGGTTAGCATTCATACAATCCATTGAAAACTACTTAACAAATAACAATATGCAACAACAACACACATATTCAATTAACACATGGGTAACACATTGTAAGACCAAAATAATTTCAGCTTTATTATCTTCATTCCACCATCACAAACATACATTACGAAACTCACAAATTGACAACAATAGTGACTTGATATCTTATACATTTGCCCAGTGTTGCATTACACAACACCATGTTCTTTCTTTTAGACTATGCAAAATGTGACAAACTTAGAATTACAACTAGAGACATTAAAAAATATAGGCTCAGAGCGAGCTCAAAGACAACAATACCCACATTTATCAAACAAAAACCAACTGACTAACAAGATAACTCTGTTTATGTTGCCATTGCTACCTTTTATATACTTCTCAGCTCTAGCGCTCTCTCACTTTCATTTCTTCCCCACTCGCTCCTCTGATTTCCAGTCCTACATGCTTTGTCACCTATTTCCATTCCACGTAGCCTCTTTGGAATCGTGGAAATCACAACTACCTTTCCACCTCATATTCTTTCTTCTCCACGTTCCCTCGTGTTTCCTGTAGTAATCATTCAGGGATATTTCGTGAAGACTATTTTCTTGATTTTGACATGCATGCAGTGTCTTCTTTCTTTCTAGTGTGCATTACAAAACTTAGACCAGTGCACACTGAAAGAAATTGAACTAACATGCAATAACAAAACTTGATTTGGTGTGCACGCCTCATGTCACCCCTCACATAGCTTCTTATGCATGCATAAAAGTGGAATGAGCACACACAACTTCGTTTGTGTGCACGCGCGATATTAACCCAAAAATTTGGGTGCCAACAAGACCACACCATTATTAATTGGGTTATCCTCAAGCCAAATACCTCACAGAGTTACTAATGCAAGATATGAGTAAGAGAAAATCACCAACAATATAGAACTAGAGCATCAAACCAAGATGTGGTTATAGCCAAGTTTGAGTAAGAGAAAATCATACGTCTAGGTTGTAGTTGCAATTAGACACAAGTCTTGTAATGAGTCAAGCAATCCTCAAGGTAATCGATGGCTTTGGGATTCATTTGGCTAGATATTCAAACTCATTTATTCAAGGGTTTTTGGAGTTATGAATGAGGGATTTGTTTAAATGACACCATCTAGAAATTGACCCCCTAACTTAACCGGGCGATATAGCTAGAGCTTGGCCCAGTTACTCATTAACCTACAAGAAGTAGATCCCAAGGAAGAGATCCATCAGGATATACCACTGTCATCCTCCTGTCTCATTTTTCTAGCAGTAGAGGATGGAAGACGAGAACCTTCTAGCCTAGTGGAGAGGATAACCCATAGCCTTGGGATCTCCACATCAACAAAGGTTATTATCCATGGTGACAGGAAAACCTACGTCGGGTTTAGAGAGCCGGTGTACCATCGCAACTTAGAAGCACATTTCATGGAACTGTGTGGTACTTAGTTGTGTCTTGTTGGTGAATAAGAGGGTGGGACCTCTGCCTAGAATCTATTTTCGAATTTTCAACCATTGAGAAAACTAGAATGTGGGATCTCGGGCTGCTTGAATAGACTGGAGATTATACACCATGGAAATTCTATTGGGCTGAGCCATGAAAAGAGAACTAGACCAGGAAATGGGAATATCAATGAAAATGGAATGATAACAGTGAGCAAAGAGAGAACAGGAGGGTGACTGACAGGCGAGGGTGAGAGAGGATGGGACGTGGAGGATCTATCCAATGGATGGGTAGGTGAAAGAGGGGATATACAGAGTGGATAACGGTTGGAGGTGAAAGATGTATTGAGACAAAGAACTGATCGATGTGACCAAATGGAGAAGAACTATACAGTATCGACAAAGCCCTGCAAATGGGGAGATAGCGGTTCAGATCCTCTTTACTAGTGATGTGCTTTTTGGAACATGGCATTATAACTAATTACATGCTAGGGTTCTAAATGATCTGGCTGAACTGGATTTCTTGATCCTTCAATGTATTATAGCACCAGGAAGCTCAAGCCAGGCCCGTGTGAATCCCCTACTAGAGCCAATATTTTGTACGTGTTTTCTAGGGGGTAATAACGACACAAACATTTATAAGTTCATGTTTAAATAACTTAAAACCATAGGGGAATAAAGGGAAAGATCAAACCTTAAAACCGTATATAAGGATAGGGATGTAACTTCAACCCGGAGTGGAAATATTGGGAATCTGCAATGTTATCAAGATGTCTAACCCATCTGTGTGAGTGGTGTATATGTTGAGCAACCAAAACGGTGAACTATGCAAACTATGTACTTCTTCTACTAACTATAAAACCTAGTCTAAGCCTACCCTACAGGAACTATAGGTTGGATATTTAAATGATAAGTGACCCTTGTGGTCCATAGTACACCTTCAGCCTGACTCCATTGACAAGTACCTTGAGTGATTGTCCTTGTAATGTATCCAACTTTGTGGCACCAACTTCACTGATGTAGACTAGGCGTAAAGGGCCTAATCAATGCATTCGTAACTTACCAAGGTGTTGTAAATATTTGTTTCCATATCATAATATCAAAGACCCAATATGCAAAATTTTGTAGCATATGTTAAGATCATGGCATGCCTTATATCTCTGCTTTTCCACCACTTGGATAAATCCTTCTACTGGACGATTCTCTTGGAGCTCCATGAGTTCATATAACCTATTTTGAAGTGACTATTCATCTTTCATGTGAGTAGCTAGAGTAATCCATAGGTTGGGAACAATAAATTCCAATGGCATGACTACTTATTTTCCGTAAACCAATCTAAATGGTGTGGGATTTGTCATCCTTTTGCAGGTCATTCATATGCCCATAATACCATGGGGATCCAATGATCCCAATCGTCACGTTACACATTACAAACTTTGTTTAATACATGTTCTAAAATTTTATTGAAAGCTTCAACCATACCTTTTTCTTGAGGATGATAGGGAGTGCTCTTTTGGTGATGGATCATGAACTCCTAAGTGAGTTCTGGAATGGTCTCATTCAGAAAATGTGAGCCCTAGTCGCTCACTAGAACCTTTGGACAATAAAATCTGATAATCACATTCTAAAAAATGAATTGCATCGTCATTTTTGTTGTGAAATCCTTAACCGGTGTGGATTCAACCCATATCATCAGATATTCAATGGAAGTAACAATATAACACTCACCTATCCAATGCAATAGAGGATTGATTGGGCCCACAAAATCAATTTCCCACCTCTCGAATGGTTCTAATGCTATGGCAGGTTACAGAGGGATCTCATGTCTTAGGAAATTATTTCTAGTGCATTGACATACATCACAACATTTAAAATAATCATTGGCATTGACGAAGACTAAGGGCCACCATATCCCTGCATGAAAAACTTTTCATACGGTGGCCTTACCTACATTGTGTCCCCTTACAATACCCTCATTTGATTCATATAGAATGTGGTCCCACTCATGTTCTAAGGAACACCTGCATAGAATTCCATCATCCCCCAACTTATACAGTTGTCCTACAATCAACTAATAGTTTGTGCTACGGTTCACTAATTGATGGTACTAGGTTGGAGTATACTCAATTGGGGCCTATCCTGATGTGAGGAATTCAACTATCTCCACTAATTGGTCACGAACTACTTCAATGTGTAATAGTTGTGCATCAGGGAGTTCATCATCTAGACTCTGACTAGCCTTTCCAAAATAGATATGTAACAGATGATTGGGTCCAACATTGTATTTCCCCAGTTTGACAACTATTTCAAACTTGAACTCTTGAAAGAGCAACAACCAGTGGCATATTTTCCCTCCCAAAACGATCTTGTTGACCAAATACTTGAGCGTAGAATGGTCAATGAATAATTTAAATGGGATCCCCAACAAGTAATGGCGAAACTTGTGCAAAGCATACACCATGTCCAATATGTTGTTATATAATTACTTTCAGCGTTAGAAATCTTGTGACTAGAAAAATAGACCATATGATCAATATTCCCTTCACTTGGATATGCAAGAACGGTTTCCAATGCAATGGAAGACACATCTACATGAACATTAAAGATCTTAGATCAGTCAAGAAAGACCAAAATCGACGCAGTGACTAGTTTCACCTTTAGAGTGTCCAAGGATTGTTGACATTCATGTGTCTAAATGTACTTGGTATCTTTGTGCAGAAGCTTCTCCAAAGGGGATGAAATTTTCACATAGTTCTGAATGAACCACTGGTAATATTCTGTATGACCCAATGTTACATGCAACTCACGAACCAAAGTGGGGGCCGCCATATCTAGTATGGAGACAATCTTAGCTTGGTCGACTAGTAATCCATCCTTGGAAACTACGTGCCCCAATAGTGTTCCAAAAGGATTAAAAAAAATACACTTCTTCAAATTTAGAGAAATATGGAGTTGATAGAATCGATATAGCATCAAGCAATGGGATTTCATGTGCTCCTTTAGAAAACTGAACATCATCTAGTCATCCAAATAAACTTCAAGGAACTTTTGGATGAATTCTTTGAAGGTTGCGACCACTATTCGAGAGAAAATTGTGGGTGAATTATTTAGTCCAATTGGAATCACGATATAAGCAAAGGAACTCCACTTCGTTGCAAAGGTGGTTTAGGATTGATCCTCCTCTATGATCTGAACCCAATGATACCCTGAAAAGTAATTTGTAAAGGAGTAGGATTGTTGTCCTCCAACAATTTCCAACACCTCGTCGATGAAATGGGTAGTGAAAGGATCGTGCAAATAGGTTGCTTTAAGGCTTCTCAAATCTACACTGATTTGAATGTCACCTGTCTTATTAGGTTGCACCACGATGGGACTAATCCAATCTAAGTATTCCATGGGAAAAATGATTCTATCATCCAACATATGATCCAACTCTTTGTGCACCTTTTCTTTAGATTTGGGATTTAATCGGTAAGGCCTCCTTTTGACTAGCTTAGCATCCCTCTTGAGCTGAATTTTCATAACCCCCAATGATCCTGTGATACCCTTCATTTTTGAGAAATTGCGGGGAAAAAATTCCTCGTATTCCTTCAACAGGTCAACGACCTGGGTTACAGTCTCCTTATCCCAATAGTCTCCTATGATAGACATTTTAGGTGCTTCATCCATGTTGATATTGTGTTTCTTTGTCTTAATCAGATGACCATAGTCCAATGCAACCATATCCACCACATTTCCCTCTAGAGCACACTCACCCTCAGACTCATTGATCTATATCCCTTAGGAATCATCATCGTCAATATCATCCACCTCAACCTTCCAATAGTGGGAAACCTCATTCACATTTTCCACTAGCTGATGATATGAGTAGACCACCTTTGGGTGATAGTGAAATATAAAATTATTCATCCAGAGGAGTGCCTCTCTTTGAGCTAGATATTTTGCAGTAAAGAAAAATGTTGAGAAAAATTGTGTGCTTACCTGAACCCAATCAACCATTTGTCTATGAATATCCTCTTGAATGTACCATCTCCTAGAAACCATATCCATAGTGTGAAAAAACTGATGGACCCATTGGGTGCAAGGATTATTCTTAGTATTCCATCACCTCTCACAGAAGTGAATGTACTCCTGAGGATCTTCAGTGCCCTTATATCGATTGGCCAACTCTAAGTCAAAGATTGGATGGAACTTGACTTTGATCATTTTAACCAACTACGCCTAGTATTTTATGGTCGCGTGATGTGTTTCCCACCAACGCATAGGTGTTTGTGGTACTACAACATCCATGTCCTGAACCCGATGATCTTCCAGAATGATCTTCTCCATTTGTACCAATAAGAATTCCAATGGCCCCGTCCCATCAAAGTGAAATGCATCACATAACTCACAACCAATCCAATGTACTACTTTAGTTATTCGTTCACATATCCAAGTAGAGAGCTCATGCATATTTTTTCCACCTCTCTATGGTTTCGTCTAAATCAATATTGTATGACTTCATGCTCCTCCAACTCAATTCCCCATCCACCATGGGATTGACATAATCTTCCCTACTCCCTATGATCTTGTAGATATTATCAATAACATATCTACGTGCATCCTCATATACCAACTCATTGTACCAGCCCCCTTCATTAGATCAAAAGGTGCAATCACAAAAAGGGTATCAGTCTCAAACGACATATGTTGCTTCTTTAGGTTCAACACAACATTATTATCAAAGTCCTAATCAATGCCAAGTAATGGAGGCAATGGATTAGAATCATCCAAAATTTCTATCACCTCAAAATCATCCTTCATCTTCACCCCTCTATGTTTATTTCAACTTGCTCCAATCGGCCTATAGGATATATCACGTATTTCTTTTCCAACTATAGTTGAATAGGTGACCAAACCAAGTTTGGTTTACCCATCAATTCCCATGACTTCTTTGGAAGTATGTTCACGTCGGAACCCTGATCCAACATGACCCCATCCATTTTATAACTCCCCAGTTCAACTATCATATTGAACTCTCTTCCTTTGTGATTATGCTTACTTACTTGGCACAAATATCTTTCCATTAGGGGATGATATAGCTCTCTTCGTCCCTTATCCCCACATGGATTTTTCTAACATCTGCATCAAATTTCGCACAACATTAGGGTTGCTTAAAAATCGTAAACAATAACATAAGAAGTTACTTGATTGACCCTCAGTCTCTGTTTGTCTACCTTAGTCATGCAGTGCTTCTTCACGCACAGTGCGCTTCAGCTCCTCATGCACATGTTCCTCAATTTCTCTTTGGTGAATCACAACTCCTATTTCTACGCACTTTTTTTAACAACCTTTGTGTCACATGATGTATTTATTTGCACATGTGAGCTTCCTCCAAAGATATTTGCATGGCGTGCTGCAATTCTTTGTGGGTGTGAGCTTCTTCCAACGACCTCTTTGTCTCTCATTATACTTCTTCATGAATCCAAACCTCCTCAAGAAACTTTTGTGTCGCACATTGCAACTCTTATTGTTCTCTTTCTTCCTATATGGCCTTCTACATGTCACACAAAAAATGATTTTGTTGAGAAAAATCAAACTTAGGAGGGGGTTGCACCGCCTTTCTTATCTTCCCCTTCAGAATTTGACCCAAGCTTTCACCATGCTCGAAGTCCATTCTCAACTTTTCTCCACCTTAGGTTATCACCTGGACATCAACTTCATCATCCTTTTTCTAATTCTCATGTGGATCTACGAGCACCATATTGCAATGAGGTTTCTTCTCTTCCCACTTCTTCAACAAGTCAGGAGAATACTCTGTAACATGATTAGATTTGTACAAATACTCACATAGAGCACGTACTTTTGTACAAAATCTTGACACATGGTCTATATATCCACAGTTAAAACAAGTGGGGGGTCTACCTCCCCCTCCCCCATATCCTCATCCATGTCCATGTCCATATCCACATCTAGGACCTCCTTGATATCCATCTCTCTCAGCAACACGGTGGTCACCACCCTTATGTTCCTCTTGAACCCAAAATGCATCATAGATATGGTCTTGCATTAGCTGGAGTGACTAGAAGTTGTTCACATCGTGTCCTATGGACTTTAGAACATTCGCAGAATAGAGTATGATACTTCTTCTGGTACTTTTACAATGTTGGGTAACGAGGTAGTACATGGAACCATTGACTACAAATTTCACACCACTCCGTTTGAGGCCAAGTTGGAAATGGAATCAACACACCTATTTCCACATAGTTTCCAAGTACATGACACTCATATCTAAGATGACCTTGGAACCGACACATGGTACAACATACATACTCGTGCATGAATTTTTACTTTTCCATTATTGTAATTTCATCATCAGGTGGGCCAACTGAGACTGTACCTATGCCAACCCTGCTGATGTCTCTTCTCCTAGTGTAGCTTCCAAGCACATTCCAATCTCCACCTCTTCTTCTTGAGTATTCACCCTCTGTTGGGTGAGAGGGAATCATATATGGGGAATTAACCCCGCAATGAACCATTCTCTATGTTTCACATCTTGGATCTGGAACGCCAATCTATCCAACAAAATCCTAAAATGTTGGTCATAATCCCACATTGTTTCTCTTGGTTTTTACTTAATCTCCTTAATCTCTGCAATACATTGAGACTCTGACTTAGGATTTTGGAATTCCTTAAGCATATATCTCTTTATCTATGCCAGGTACCTCATCTGTCTTGTTGGTGCAATGGCCTTATGATTCATATACCACGTTAGGAATCTGTCGCTAATATGGTCTCCAACTATGCAATCTTTGATGCCTCATCTGTGATCCTCTTCACTCACCATATCACCTCACATGTGAACCAATGCTGCTCTACATCATATTTATATGTTCCATGGAACATGGGTAACCTCATGGTACTATCCTGATTCACCATCCTTAATATCGAGATCTGTCCTCCGAACTGATTGTTGGGTAGGTGGGATGTCGGTACTGATACTCTTCCTGGCGATGTAGCATTGAATTCATCTTCTTCTTCTTCACTCGTTGCTTCCATTATTTATTCTCCTACTCTTGCTTCTACTCCAATTTCCTCATTGTCTATTGTTCTTTCTTATTGGCTAAAAATGTGTAAGGGGGGTGGTTCAAATGGGGGGTAACTCCATCCTCTTCTAACATCTCTTGTGAGGTAACCTAGAGAGTTTTCTACCTGTACCCATGCAAGACCATCCACTATTGCTAAATCTTCTCCCCCACCACTAATGTATCCTCCATATACCTCTCCTACTTCTGCGCCTCTACTCTGGATCTCATCTTCCTCCAAATTTGCATCACTCTGCAACATTGAATGGGTTCAAACTTCATCTTTTGGGACTCTACTACCAATACTACTAATATCTCCACTAGATACCCTACTTTCAATGTAATTACTCTTTGTGGGCCTATCCTCATCTATTCTCCTCTCTAGCAGAACATACTCTTCCACACTTCCTCCTGGTGTGGTTTCCTTCCTCTTCATTTTGCGCCTAGCTCCTCATCACACACCCCTTGCTAACTTCCTTTCACTTTTTTGTTCTTCTCTCCTCCTTGACGCAACCCTTCTTGTGTACCTTTCAACTCTCTCTCTCCTTTACTCTTCTAGTTCCATCCTATTCCTCACCTCATTTTAACAACTTATGGATCCACCTCAACTGATCCATATCCTCTCTCACTATTTCCCTCATCTTTTCATCACCCCCCAGCACTAGAGGAGTCTACTCATCCATCTTGTCGGGATCCATGTGCATCATCCCCTTCTCCACGAAAAACATATTTATCTAGAGTGGGATTTATTCTAACAACCTTCTCCTAGGACCTTCCGCGAAATTTCTTTCAGCCTTGCTAAAAGAATCAATGTACTCAACATCAAATTCAATTATACGTCCTTCGTTCACCAAAGGAAACCATAAATCGATGGCTCAAGTCCACTTTTTATCCTATGCCTTTAGCTTATCGATCATGATTTGATCACAAACCAATGGTTATTGTGGCCTCAAAGAAGTATTAGTAGTAGCCTAACTCTTCAACCATTCGTACCACAGATAGGGAAATTCAACAAAGAAAATTTCATGCATATCAGAGTAGAGATACCTATTGTTGACCCAAAAATTTACTCTAGGTTCAACATGGTGCTTTACACCTTCATTCCTCCACAAACATCGCTTTGGGTTATGGTTCAATTCAAAGATAGTGGAGGGGGTCATAGTTACTATAGCCTCTGCCCTTGAAAGATTATTAGTTGGATACCTTCAGAGGGTTTTGAACCATCCCACATCATAATTCTTCATGTCAAAACCGTTCATTTAATATTTCATGAGCTAAACACGCAGTTTGCAAAAATTTTAAAGTTGGCCCCTTCGCCTATCACTAGATGGGTCCCTTGGGGACAGGGTAATTTCGCAAAGGATAAGATGAATTTGTTGGCATGTTTTACAGGGAATGTATGCTTGTCATTGACGACAAGTACAACAACGATGATGGCTTGAGTACAGGTATAATGTGCCAAGCGGGCACCAAAATTATTTTGGGAAGATGCAACAAAGAAAGCTCGTGAAGACCAGAATAGATAGTGTAGAGGTGCACGTAGAGTGCAGTGTATGTGTGTTTGTCATTGATGGCAAAAATCACGACCAACAGCACAACAATGATCGTATGGAAAGATTAGAAGCTAAATTCCATTTCGGGTATCAGAAACAAAGACTCCATTTCAGAGTTCCGGATACCGGGAGTTGGAGGAGTCAAGAGTCGAGACTCTTCATCACATGAGTCTCGAAGTGCCGAAATGAGAAACGCCAAAAATCCTGAAACAGGCACATCAACTGGAGTTTCGGATACTGGGAGTTGGAGGAGTCAAGAGTCGAGAATATTCATCACAGGAGTCCCAAAGTGATGAAATGCGAAACGTCGAAAATCCTGAAACAAGCACATCAACTGGAGTTTTTGATACCAGGAGTTGGAGGATTCAAGAGTCGAGACTCTTCATCACAGGAGTCTCGAAGTGTTGAAATGCGAAACGTCGAAAATCCAAAAACAGGCACATCAACCGGAGTTTTGGATACCGGGAGTTGGAGGAGTCAACAGTCAAGACTCTTCATCATAGGAGTCCCAAAGTGCTGAAATGAGAAATGTCAAAAATCCCGAAACAGGCACATCGACCAAAGTTTCGGATACCGAGATTTGAAGGAGTCAAGAGTCGAGACTCTTCACCACAGGAGTCCTGAAGTGCCAAAATGCAAAATTGCGAAAGCACTATATGGATAAGCGCTTGGTCACTACTCGTGGTCACATCGTCGAAGAGCTGTAAAGAAGAGCTCGAAGAGACAAGCTCCATTTCGGAGGCTGGGACATGGAGAGTTGAGACGACTCATCACAAAATCCCCAAAACACAAAATGTGAAATGCGTGTTCAGAATTGGCCCCCGGTCATAACCTATGGTCACATTGATGAAGGCTCAAGGGAGGAGGTAGCATGAAGCTAATCTCCATTTCAGAGATCGTGATTTGGAGAGACGAGATGCCTCACCACAGGAATGCCGAAATGACGAATTGCGAAATGGAGAAATAAGCACGAGACCCATAATTTATGATCCAACGGTGCAGGTTATTCGGGAATATGATCGAAGGTCTACTGTTTCTCTTCACAGTTAATCGATAAGTAGCGATTCAGTTGTTGATGCAGTTTTTGGAGGTTCACAGTGTAACTGCTAGAAACGACTAATTGTTTCTGCCAAAGGACTCGAAGAGACTTCAGGGTGATCGCTAGAGAAGCTGAAGAGTCTCAAGGAATCTTCCAGTGGAGTGAAGGCTATTCATAGAGGTGATTGACATATAGAAGAGCGTTGAATCCTGTAACTGCAATAGAGAGGATGAGCTCAACTGTGATAGAGAAGACAAAGAGTCTCAACTTCTAGAGAGGCTAAGGAATCTTAGCATAACACCCACTAATGATGAACGCATGGGATAACCACCATAAAAGCTGAGGAATTGCGATGATGATGAGGTAGAGGACTCAAAATGAGTAGAACATGTAGAACAAAGAGAGTGTGTTGATGCTTGAGAGAGCGAAGCAGAGAAAAAATTGAAGTGGTAGTGAAAAACCTGATGAAAAGAACCATGGCGCATTGAAGAGCATGTAGAGGCACTGTGCATGGAGGATGAAGAAGGTGCACAGATAGTATAAATACGCAGAACAAAGAAGAGATGGGTGTTGTTGTTGAGAGGGATTTATGCACGTAGAAGGAGGCAGAGTGCAATAGCCGAAATGCACAGAAGAGGAATGGTGCATTGAAGGGACATGGCGCAAAGAGCATAAAAGGCAAAAGAACATAAAGCATAAGGGGAATGTGCAGGAAGACACTGATGTAGGTAGAGAAGAGCAGTGTAGCAGAACAGTGATAAGACCAGTAAGCCATTGATAAATATTGTATCACTGTGATAAACTTATATATAGAAAACTTTATATTTAAGGGTGGTTGGGAGGTTCTAGGGAGGTCTGTTTTCCTCAGAGGTTCAAGTGGGTGCTTGAACACAGCGAGTTGTAGCTTCCATCTAGTTGCAGCTAGAAAAACCAGGGTGGCAGGGTGGTGCAAGGGATAACATTGGTTCTCTGATATACAGGTCGGTGCATGTGTAACTGGAAGTTGGTGCTTCCATCCAATTGGTGCTGGAACTCTTAGGCAGTTGGTGCTTTCTTCTAGTGGGTGCTAGAGAAACTAGGGAGTCAGTGCTTCCTTCTAGTGGGTGTTAGAGAATCCAGAGAGTTGGTGCCCTCAACAAGTAGTAGCTTGCAAAACAGAGGTTGTAGCCTCATTATGAGTTGGTTCTCATAAGTATGATAATGTACAGAATGCAAAGATTACTTATCATATAAAGAAGAAGAGGTTTTTACCCTTTATGGGTTTCC
>SNQJ01S0083799.1:9038-28208 GCA_010110895.2 Picea sitchensis
TTTTGCTGGGTTTTCTTCCCCTAGAGGGTTTCCCAGGATAAATGTTGTGTCTCTTGTGATTGTGTATTTCTCAGTGATCTTGGATTATTCTATTGTTATCTAATGAAATGCAAACATCTATAATAATGGCTTAAACATTAACAGTTTTCATGGACATTGAGATCAATTTTTATTTCATTACTCATGCATCCACAATGTACTTGATTTAGCAGCCAGGGTTACATCGCTCCTGAGCATGGGTATGCCTGACTCAGGAATATAATACTCTTACTTGATTTCTATCAATGGTTTATGTTCTTGGATCATCTATTCTAGAACTTTCATTGGACTTACTTCAATTCATCCTTTCCTATCATAGTTATAATGTATTTCAGCCATTAGTTTCTATTTTTACCTCATACATTAGGGGGCATATGTTATACCACAAATTTCCACACCAAATTTTCATTTGTGAGATGGCCTAGTCCATTCCCTAGCTTGCAAACTTAAATCCCACTATCATCCATAAGTGTCATTTAAAGAAAAACACTTTCATTCCCATACACGATTCACTAGTTTGAAAATCATATACATATGCTATTTTCTAGTGTACAATCCATGTATGCCCTCAATTTTATGAAAAAATAAATATATTCCACATTTTCGGGAAATATTTTTGGTTGGGATCGTTCCCAAACTTCCCCTGGCCTACACACAATGGAATAAAACCATCGTTAACCCTTAAGGATGGTATATAAGCACCTATTGGGGGAATGGATGGGAGGAAAACCTAGGTGCAATATTATGTTGAGGAATTTTTAAGCTTACATTTTTCCCTGTGCCTTTGAGTAGCATCCCCCTGATATGGAAAATTGTTTTCCAACATTCCTTCCTCTCTCATATATGACTATAGGGTTTGTTCCTATCCCTTTTGATTCATTCGAGGAAGAACCATTTTGTTGATTTGATGCTTGAAGGACCAGTGGAGGAACTAGTGTGGTTGGCTTCGAGGCAATGTTGGTGGTTAGAGTCAAGTTGTAAATACTCACTTATATTGTTTTCAATAAAAGAGTTCTCTTTCCCTTCATATTTTTGTAATTATTTTCAATCTATTCATATATGTTAACTTTCTTTACACATTTGAATTTGTACACTACATGTATAAATTGATTTAATAACTACCTTGTTGCAGCATATAATTGATCTCCTTTTGTAGGTTGGTACTGGTAGAGATCAAAAGCGGATCAAAGGTTGAGAGAGAGGAACAACATCAAATGATAGGATACAAGGTGTGACCTCTTCTCTTATCTCTTCCAAAGTAGTTATTTTATTCCAAATTTTTGTGTGTGAGGGTAGAGTTTGTATTTTAAATACAATCATGCTCTTTTGTGACCTCACCCAAGGTCACAGTGTAAAAATACCATAACACTCAGTCCACTCAATTACTGGCTTGGTTTTACCTAAATCGTCCTTTGTTTTGATCCCAAAGCTCTCAAAAAAGGAAGAATCATAAAATAACATGAGGTGCACCAAGTAGGCCTAGTACCTAACAGAATTAGTGATGTGTAAATTTGACAATTGGAAGCTTATGAATTCCTATAGGAACTAACAATAATCAAATTTTGTAAGGGTGATTGACTCCAGTGGACATAAGACAAAAATAAGCCATAAATGGTCCCACACACTACTCTATCATGTTCATAACATAACACCTAACAAATCATGGTAATGGCCTTCCTAGTTAGTTTAGGGAAGATGGTGGATTTGAAAAGAGGTAGACCAGTTGGTAATGGGAAATCTGGGGCTAATAGATTACTCAACAACTTCTCTCTTTCAGATTGTGATAATTCTTGCTGCTCAGAGTCAATCACATCATAATCCATGGTTTCATATACAACATGGTCTAGAATTTGGAGCATTTGAGCAATGTATTCTTTAGTTATTTCACAGACTATCCTAGAATCATGTACAAAAATTGTGTTTTGACTATCCACCTGCTAATTGATAGCACACCAATTGACTGATTCTTGAAATTGATAAGTTTGTGGAACAATTGATCTGGCCAGGTTCGATTCCCATAAGTTCAAGCAATTTTGACCATTTTTAGCATCATCTTGGGTTCTCTAAATTAATTGGTGAAGGTTAGGAAAAGAAAGTGTAGGGTCAAAAACATATATTTCCCTGTCCTCCAAATGATCATAAGATATATTCATTTTATTGGATGGTCGTATTTGGATAGGGTTCGTTTTAGTGGCCATTTGATTACTTTTAGGGGAAAAATATTGACTACCTTTCTCCATCTATCCTTATTTTAAACAATTTGAACACATTTGCAAGAAGGAAATGAGAGAAACACCCAAAATTATTTTCGAAGGAGAATTTGACTGGTTTTACTGGAGTCTATTGTACTCGTAACAGGTTTCACCATGTATGTTTACCTCATTTTCTTCAAGGGTAATTGTTTTAATTATTTTTTTAAATTCTTTGGATTACATCAACACGACACATTATTTATTTGGATTACAACACAATGACACATGTCATCAATTCATGCATTTTGAGGGCGAGCTAAAGTGATTCATAATACCACCCCTATGTACCAAAATGAATATGGTGATGACACAATATCACCTGTTAATACAATGGTTATGAATTTAGGCCTCTGACACCTTGTTATCCATTGTGCACTTTCATTAGCTGAAATAAGTTGATAGCGTCGATCTTGGATCTATACTAATGGTGTGATCATGTATGCTTATTTTTCATTTCAAACCCTACTTTCTCTCTGTTGTGCCTATATAAATGTGGAAACGTGATGTAGTATATAGGGTATCAAACCTAAACTAACGAATGAATGAAATTGAAAACTTAAAGTGAATGGAACTAAAAAATAACCAATGTGAACCATTTAAATAAGAACATACCAAAGACATTGTGGGGTCAATCCCTCTAATGCACAGGTGGGATCAACCTATCCTTTTCCTTGTTTACTCCTCTTCTCATTTTCTGTTACTGGCAAGTGTCAATCCAATGCAAATGTAAGTAGGTTTCTCGTCTCTGCATCTGTACTGGTAGGTGGGGTCAATCCAATGAAAATTGTAGTGGGTTTCTCCTCTACGCACTCTCCTCAATGGAAGGCAGGATTGAACAATTCAGTCGTAAACTAGTTTAGGAGATGATGTATTTGCTCGAGGTTTGGTGCCATAGTGTTTTTTATGTTTGAAATGTATATATTTTTATTTATTTTACTAATTTTTTATTTATTTTGTATTTGTTATTTGTTTGTGATGTAATTTACTCATATTTGTATTTAATATGTATTTTATAGTTATATGTAAGGGTATAGGGCCAAAGTGGAGGTAGGTTCCTATGCATGGAGTGTGAGAGACAACAAGAGTCGTCTATTTCATTTTTAATGGCATTGTTAGCGCATGCCTTGGTTTTCCCTTCCACCTAAAATTTGTATACGAGATTCATTCCATTCATGAATTTTCTCATAATTTAGGGGGATAAGTGGGATAAGTTAGGTACATAACATTCTTAGGGATTTATTTTTCTTATTTGTTTAATACATCTAACTCATGCAACCATGATTGAGGTTGTGGTTATGCCTGGTCTCTCAATATTTGTTCCAGTTAATATTATCCATGCCCCATGGTGAACAAAAGTTCCTTGATAAATATGGCAGCGGTTAGAGCACTAGTTTTGAGATGTAGGGGTTGTGTCCAGGACCCTAGGTAGAGGTATGATCATAAGGATATTAATTGGTATCAGGTGTGAGGGTATTCAATGTCAAGGTTACGTTGAGTTAGGTATTGGCAAGGGAATTATAGGGATAAATGGGTCTACCAGGGCCGAAGTGGATATAGTTTTTTCTTATGCATAGAGGGGGAGAGGGAGAGAACAAGATAACGGAGGGAGAGAGCCAACAAGCTAAGCCACATTTTTCATTTTTTAACGACACAATTAGAACATTCCTTGATCTTCCATTTCACCTCTACATACCTCCCTATGTTTGTACTCCTCCCTCCAACCCTCTCTCTCCATATCAGTCACGACCTATGATCTTCTTCTCTGTCTCTCTATCTATCCATGTCATTGATCTCAACCTATAATAGTTTTCTAACACACTCTCACACTATCATAGTACTCTCACTGATCTAGGTGGATATCGGGGGCTACCCACCTTTTCCAACTGGCTCAAAACAATTTTCTGGCAATTTTGGTAATTTACTATTTTTAGCAGTTTTGAACTTTCAGAGCCTTTTTTAGGACCTAAATGAAGGTTTTTTGGGATCAAGATTCTCAATGATAGACAAAGGCTCTTATTTATTCCCCTAAATGAATCTCCTTGAAGATACCTTTCCAACGAGCTATCGTGCACCCCAAACAGATATCGTATGCCAAAGTTACACCTTCGGGAAGTTGATACACCAAACTACCCAAAACGAGGTCCACAAAACTATTGGCTTTTCATCTTATGGGGTTAGGGTTTTGGATTTTCTTTATGATAAAAAGGCATTTGGAGCATCATTGTAAAATCATCTTCTTGCGAATGCGATTATCCATCACATCTCTTCTCATTGATAAGCTGCCACCATTCTAGCGAGTCTTTCACTCTGTATTTTTATAGTCTCTGTACATTTATTTCATTCATAGAAATCATGTATTACTGTACCTCTGTTTTTATGGTTGCATCTCTGATACATTTCTGTTATATTATTGGATATCCGTGATATCTCTGTGCATTTATTTATTATATATCCATTCTCATTTCGTTCCGAGAATAATCTGGATCAGTTGTATCAGAGCAAGCTGCTCTTGATCGTTTTTCAATGCATGTCCCTGGCAAGGTCCGAGTATAGAAATTTGGGTCTTGAGCTTGTCTCTCTTGAGGACAATCTCTCTCGCATGCCCAAGAAACCTTCCATGGATGAAGAAAAGAAAAATAATGGAGCAGATGATTCTATCAATATGTTTCTTGAGCAAGCTCTCACGTGACAGAGGGATGCAATTATGGAGAATTTTTCCCACATCCTTCAACGCATGCCGATAGCATCAGGCGCATATTCATCAATAGGCCACTTTGGAGGCACCTCACCTTTTAAGGTACATGTCAATTTTGATATTCCTATATTTAAAGGTTAGATAGATGTGGATGCCCTAGATAAATGGTTAAATCTGTTAGAAGGTTATTTCTCTGTTCACAATTTTTTCTCCAGAGAAAAGATCATCTTCTCCCTCCTTAAGGCTCTCCCCCATGTCAAACATTGGTGGGAAACTTACTAGGAGAAAATTTCCACAAAGGAGTCTGGAATATATGGGGCTGAGACCACTTGGGATTTGTTTGTGGATGCAGTAAAGGAACAATATTATCATGTTGGCAACTATGAGGACCAGTATATGAGATGGACCACACTGCGGAAAGAGAGGGGCCAAGCAGTTCCAGAGTTCACCAATAGCTTCCATACCTTGTGCACTAAGATGGGTGTCAAAGACTCTGAACGACATTTGGTTTTGAAATATCGTGGGGCTCTACACAGATACATCCAAACTAAAATAGATTTTTGGACATATCATCACTCGGTGTTGCTTATCGATATGATGTTAAAATTGAGTAGAAATTTAAGCACCATAACAAACTAGAGTTTGGGTCTGCAAATCCACAACAACCAAAGTATGACAAAGACAACCCTAACAAATAGTCTCTCGAAAACTAGTCCAAGCCACAAGAAAAGAAGGGTCACAGGAAGACAAAGAAGGACACCGGAAAATGGTGTGATTTCCACAAAATCCCATGGCATAACACCAATGAATGTCACTCAAAATAGTCATTAGTGGTCGATATCAAAGACAAGGAGCCGAACCCTAATTTATAAAATACTAGTAAAATATAGATCATCATTGTAGACCCCAATGCTATTGTCACAACCGCAACCATTCAGCCAAAAGAACTTCATCTCAGCAGAGGTCGTCAAATAGTTGGGATTGTCTACAACACCACACCCGAAGCCATATAGCATCGAGTGGCTTCGCCAAGGACTAGATCTCCCTATCAGCCAACAGTGTTGACTGTCATATGGAATCCAACCCTTCAAGGATGAGGTATTATGTGATGTTTTTGTTGGACAACTAAGAGGGGGGGGGGTGAATCAATTGTTACTATGCTTAAACAATTATGCTCATTTACAACTCTTTACAGAACAGTCAATGACAATCAAAATAATGCAAGGAAGTAAGTTATAGAGTATTTAACATCAATCACACACACATGAAATATACAGAGGCATATATTTCCTGAGGAAACCCATAAAGGGAAAAACCTCTTCTTATTGATATGATAAGTAATCTTTTATTTTTATGTACATTATCATTCTTATGAGCACCGACTCATTGTGAGGCTACCACGTCTGTTTTACAAGCTGCAACTTGCTGAGAGCACCAACTCTCTGGTTTCTCTAGCACCCACTGGAAGGATGCACTAAATCCCTGGTTTCTCTAGCACCCACTAGAAGGAATCACCAACTCCCTGAGTATTCCAACACCAATTGGATGGAAGCACCAACTTCTAGTTACACAGGCACCAATTTTTATAGCAGATAACAATAGTTCTCCCTTGCACCACCCTACCACCCTGGTTTTTCTGGCTGCAACTAGATGGAAGCTGTAATTCCCTATGTTCATGCACCCACTTGAAACTCTGAGCACAACAGTGCTGCCTAGCACCTCCCTACCACTCTGAATATAAAAACTTTGTTCCTAAAACTTATGACAGTGATACAGTGTTTGTCAAAAGGATTACCAGTCTCATCACTGTTCTGTTGCACTGCTCTTCTTTGCCTGCATCAGTGTCTTCCTGCTCGCATCTCCTTGATCTTTCTGTTCTTTTACTATGTCTCGTAATGTGCACCTCAAATTTCTCTTCCTCTCTCAAATAAGCATTTCTTCTCTATCTCTTTCTTCTATGCTTTATGCTATGTGTCTTATTTCCATTCAATGTGCTACACCTCTTCTGTGCATTTCATCTCTTGCACACAACATGCTTCTACCCACATGAATAAATCTCAATAGAAGAAAACATATCTTCTTTGTTCTACGCGTATTTATTATGCCAAGTCCTCTGGCAGGGAATACACTCAACTCTTCGTCCTCTCTAACGATAATCTTGAGTATGTTCTTCATCAGTGGTCGTTATCTTGAGATTCTTCGACTTCTTTGGTAGTTACAGTCTTTGACACATTTCCATCTATCAATTATGTAAATGATGAATCTTCACTTCACTGGCAGTTACCTCGAGACTCTTCATCTCCTTTGGCAATCACACTCAAGCTCGTCGAATTCTCTGGCAGATACAATCACTCTATTTCTAGCAGTTACAATTAGTCCTTTTCGGCAGTTACAGAGAGAACTTATGCACACTTGTTCCTTTGGTGCCTTTTCCCTTCCTGAGAAAAACTTCATAGAAGGCACTAGATTTTCTTGCTAAGCCCCTTCCTTTCACATGAGCATCGACTGTGACCAAATGCCTATTCAAAAAGGTGCTTCCCAATTCTTGTCTAGTGAGCATTGGCTCCGTTTCATGATGTTAGCGTCAAAAGTCACTCCTGGATTGCGGTAGGAGCAGAGCCTAATGCCCATTATTTTATGTCACGAATAATTTAATGGGGTGATTGGATGGATAGAGGCCCAGGAAGATATCGCTCCAACTCAGAAAACTGAGCCTGGTATGTAACAACAGAAGAGGTCTTGATCTAACTTCAGTCAGTGGGTTGATTATAAAATGAGTAGATGGAAGACTTGGTAAGAGGAGTGAGCAAGACTACCTTGGGCATCAGGTCTTTCAACATCTTGAAGAGGAAAAACTTAGAACACAAGATCCTCTTGGTTCAAAGTTTCAGGGAACTGAAAGGTGACTTGACTGGATCTTCCAATTCCAAGTCATTCAGCGTTGAGAAAATACAAGAACTGATTAGAAACAATGAAACTATTACATTGATCCAACATACATCATCCTATAACGACGCAACTCGACTGGATCCTCCAATTCCGAGCAGTTCTAACACAGTGTAAATAGAGAGATGGAAAGAGGCTAACATTCTTAAGGCAAGAAGTCTCAAGTGCCAATACATAACCAGGGAAACCAGTGCTTCATCAAAACTTTACAATCGGGAGCCTAGCTCAACCATTGATGCTTACAAAAATACAAAACTGAGTACATATACTCCTAAACTTTCACCCAGCGGAGGCATCTCAGGACTTTCAAGGTGTGGCATCTCCTCAGTCAAATATGGCCTAAACTCCTTTGTCAGATGTCACCTTAACTTTTCATGGCCTTTGCAGGGGGGGTAGCTGAAAAATTAAAGGCTAAAATAGCGTGTGCAGACTCCTCTGGTCAGACGATAACTTGGCATGGCTTCTTTGGAGAAAACCAACATATAGGATTGTCTCAGGCAGACTACCTGCCAAAACCACCATGCTTTGCATTTAATGAGTGAGCCGAGGTTTCAACTACCTCCATCCACCTTCATTTATTTTTAGCAAGGACCAAGATTGAGGTCGAGCTGAACTGGTCTCTGGAGAACGCGGTGATCCATTTTGCAGCTAAACCTAGTGCTTCGACCCTTTGCATGGTTCTTTCTATCACCCCCAGGTGACCACGGGTTGTGACCCTGTGCCTATCTTCAAAGGCACTTTCAACGTTTCGGGCTTCAGGGATTTGAAATGCAGCGAAAGGATGAGACCCTCTGTTCTGTCGAAGTCTCGGTAACCGAAATGCTAGAATGGCTTGATCGTGCACCATGCATCCCATTGGATGGACAACCTTGATTAACACTTGAATGAATGTGGGACTACCTTTGGCCTGGACCCTTTCGATGTTTCAGGCTTTGAGGATTTGAAATGCAGCGAAAGGATGAGACCCTCTGTTCTCTCAAAGTCCTGGTAGCCAAAATGACGAAATGGCTTGATCGTTTTGTGATTTTGGCCATAGGAGATGAGCTCAAGCACTTGACCAAATGAAAATCAATGGCCCAAACTTACCCGATGGTCGTCGATCTTCCCCATCTGTGGATCTTCTCCATTGAAAGACAAAGTGCCCACTCACTTGATTTTAAGCCCGAAATGGGCTTCTTTTGTGGGTTGTGCTTGGCGCTCATGGCTGCGGCCTTTGAATAAAACACACTCAGCCAATTTTCAAATCCCACCTCTATGCATTTACACCAGGGGCCCGAAATCGGAAGAAAATGCCAACTGGTAAGAATTTTTGCTAACATTAGGCTCCATGGGGGATAGATTCATCCTTGCGATGCTCTAAGAACTCATTTGTGGCTTCAGTGCCTTGTTGTTGGGCTATGGAGTCATCTATTAAGATGAAAATAAATAAATAAACAACTAAAAGGACAATATTTACAAAACGAGGAGCTGCCTACGGCTCATACAAAACATCTTTTCAGGAAATGCCCATTTATTGGGCCATTAAAGACTTTCTCACACCCCAAATCCTGCAACCTATAAGTGTTATTTGAGAATACTTCATTGATCCTGAAGGGCCCGATCCAGAGGGCATCAAACTTGTTGTGTTTGCCCCTATCTTGCCTGGGTGCATCCCACTTAAGCACCAAATCCTCAAGCTCGAATTTCTTCTTCGTGACCTTCTTGTCAAAAGCCTACTTGACCTTTTGCTAATGACTATGGGCCACGTCCATCACCTGCTCCCTGATCTGTTGCACCTCCACTATTTGATGAATCCTTTTGACCATATGATCTGGCTCTCCTTCAAGATCCTAAAAATTTTTTTCTACAGGTAACGCAAGTTGAGTGGGAAAAATAGCCTCCATCCCATAAACCAGTTGAAAAGGTGAGGTGCACAGGGAATTTTTCGTTGTCACTCGATCGGCCCATAGAGCGAATTTGAGCTTTGAATCCTAGGCCCTCTTATTGTCTTCCAACAATATTTTGATGAGCTTGATTAGGATTTTATTGGAAGACTCTGCCAGTCCATTTCCTTGAGGATAATAGGGGGTGGAGTGAATCAGTGAAATCTTGAACTGTTCACAGAACTTAATCAGAGGCTCAGACTTGAAAGAAGAAACATTATCAATGACAATTCTATTGGGACAACCAAATTTGGCTATAATATCCTCGAAGAAGCTAATAATAACCTTGTGAGAATCACTCCTGGTGGGGGCCGCCTCTATCCACTTAGTGAAATAGTCTATCGTAGTCAGGATCCATCTGTGCTAGCCACTTGAAGGAGGATGAATATCCCCAATGAAGTCCAACCCCCCCTGTTGAAAAGGTGTTGAAGCTACCACATTCTTTAGTGGCAATGAGTTGAGCTGCTGCTTTCTTGAGAAACTTTGGCATTTGATACAAACTCTAATTTCTCTGCAGATATCAGTGAACAAGGTGGGCTAGTAGTACCCATCCCTAAGAATTTTATGAGTTGTGATCTTCCAAAAATGATGCCCTCCACAAAGGATGCCATGGGACTCAAACATAACTTTCTGGGCTTCTTGTGGGCTCAAACACCTCAAAAACACCCCTAGGGGGTCTCTCCAGTACAAGACTTGGTCAATGAGGCAATACCTTATCATCTTGAGCTTTAAATCTCTTGCCTTACTCTTACCCATTCCATCAGGAGGCTTAAACTCTTGTAGAAAGTACAAAATGTCTCGGTACTAGGTGCATTCTGCTAGTGATGATTCGTCGTGAGAGATTTTGATGGATGACTCAGCTAGCTAATTTTCTGAGCAAGTATTTATGAATTTAACCCCGAAATCCCTGCAATTGGATTCAAGCAACAACTTCGATAAACCCTGCCCTTTAACCATCTTGGTGGGATTTATCTCTAGGTTAAACTCCAAAATCTTAGTGATCCATTTACCTCTTCTTCCATCTATGTCAGGCTATATAAGGATATCTTTCATAGATGTTGAAGGCACATATGCAGTCACTTTTGAGTACAAGACATAGACTCTGAAAGATTTGAGAGCTTTCACTAAGGTATAATCTTGTTTCTCCATGATTTCATACCTAATCTTTGCATCTCTTAATGCCTTACTGAAGAAAGAAATGGGCTGCTCTCGACCTTCCTCATTTTTCTACAACAAGACCGCTGCTACTGTATCAAAAGAAGCGAACAAAAAAATTAGAAAATCCTTGGAATAGTTGGGATTGATCAGCACAGGTGCCTCAGTCAACACCCTTTTTATTTGGATGAAAGATTCCCTGGGCTCAAAAATCCATTTTAATTAATTTCCTTTCCTGAGCATGGCTGTGATGTGTTTCACCAATTCAGCAAAATTTGAGACAAATCTCCTCAGAAAATTAATCTTCCCCAAAAAGGCCTGAACTTCCTTCCTAGATCTGGGAAGTGACAGGGTCTGAATTGCCTCTACCCTGTTGGGATCAATCCTCACTCCCTCTGCTGATACTATATGGCCTAACAACTTACCCTCCTTCATAGCAAAAACAAACTTCTTGGGATTTAAAGAAAGGCCAAACTTTATGCATTTCAGGAAAACCTTCCTTAGCTAATAGTAGTGCTCCATATCATACCTGGAGAAGACTGTGATGTTGTCCAGATATATCACCACAAACTGGTCTTTCTCTCTTATGAAGGCCATATCCATAGCTCGTTGAAAAGTCGCTCCTGCGTTCATAAGTCCAAATGGCATCTTGGCATACATGAATGTCCCCCAGGGAGTGGTGAAGGCCATCTTCTCTCTGTCCTCAGGCATGATTGATATCTGATTATACCTAGAGAAGCCATCAACCATGGATATCCTAGATGCACCAGTTACCTTCTGTAATATGTGTTCCATGTTAGGCAAGGGATAGTTGTCTTTCTTTGAGCTTCGGTTCAGGTTCCTGAAGTCAACACAGAGCCTGATTTCACCACTTTTCTTCCTTACTGGGACCAAATTGGCTACCCACTCAGAAAATCTCAAGGGAACAATGATTTGGGCATATAACAGCTTCCTTACTTCTCTCTCCATGACAGGCAACAACATGGGATTTATCCGTCTTAACTTCTGCCTAAATGGTTTAGCCTCCTCCTTTAGTGGGATCTTGTGTTCAATGACAGACGTATCATATGTCTTGAGGTCTTCATAAGTCCATGTGAACACATCAGCAAATTCTCTTAATAGCTCAGTATATTCGGCTCTATGTTCTTTTGTCAGGCTGCTTGACAACCTGAAAAATTTAGGCTCCTCCTGTGTGCTAATGTTACACTCATCTGAATCGGCATCTTCACTCGAAACTTCACCCCTTACTACCACATTGTTACCATCGAACAATCTTTCTAATGGGACTAGTCCCTTCGGAATGTGATTGCTAGGAAGCTGAATAATCTGGTGATTAGAAATTTTATTTAAAAATACCTCAGGGCAAGGGTGACCTCCAAGGTCAGGGTCTTGATCAATGTGCAACGCAGAAAATTCGTCGACAGCCTGCAGAAAATTCTTGATTTCCAGATCATCTTCGAATACCTTCCAATGTTTGACATTGTCCGGTACAGATGGCCTATATTTTATCTCAACATCATATTTTCTCTTATGCGGTAGAGGGATCCTAAACAAAATTGCTGAAACGGCTAAGGAATCGACCAAAGAATTTTTCTCCCTTGGAATAAAAGAGATGTTGAAAGCTGAGAAGGAATTGTCAATAAAGTCCCACACCTCATTTCTGTAGCTCCTGAGCCGAGGATGCTTGGCCCGATAAGCATTTCTAACTTGCTGAATAATCAACTCATCATCTCTGAACACCGCTATCTCCTCTATCCCCATCTCCTTTGTGTCCCTAAAACCCAGAACTAGAGCTTCATATTTTTCCACATTATTGGTGGCTTCAAATTCTATCTTGAATGACAGGGACATGGTTTCCTGACAAGGTGACACCAACACCACTCCCGCTCTGGCGCCTTCTATAGAAGAAGCCCCATCGAAAAAAATCTTCCAAACAGAGGTGGTTGGAGTAGGCATCTCGTGATTAAAAAGGGGATGCCTTCTAACTTGAAAAGGCGCTTCAGGAGCATCAGTGAGCTACAACAAATTAGATCCCAAATCAGTGTCTAGTGCAAAGATAGGGTGATTGGTGGGGTTTGCCTCATCATTAACAATGTAGGCCATCTGGGCATCTCTATACAACCTCATGTGTTCCCCTCCAAATACTGGAATGGTAGAATATGTGAGATCCATTTGTAATGTTCCTCCAAGATTTTTAATCCAAGATCTTGACAACAACATGCCAAACTTGGGAGGAACATCGGCTACTACAATGTCCATGACTACACTTTTCATTGGTAGCTGAAACAAAGAGATGACCAAGTCTTTGATGACTCTGAGGCATTGCACCCTCCTTGAATCGAAAGAGTATAAATCATGGTAAGCCTTCGTCACCTCCAATCCCAATTCTTCCATGACTATTTTGGGCATAAGGTTGTGGGAAGTCCCTGAATCCACGAGGCAATTATGCAGCACCTTATCATGTATGTTCAGGGATGTGTAGAAGGGAGGGGATGGATTAACTCTGTCTTCTACCATGGGACCTAAGAAAACTGATGGCTTTTCATCTTGAAGGTTTATTGAGTCTATGGAAGGTTGGGGGGGCTCGGATTGTAACAGCTTAGAGAGGGACCTTTTGAAATCTTCATTTTTAACTAGTTCTGAGAGGGGTACAAGAATTCTGATCTTCTGAATCTCATGCTCAAAACTAAAAGAGGAGAGGGGATTAGGAGGTTCCCTTACCTCAGAAACAAGCTCTTTGGCCGCTAACGAAGTATTCTGAGCTTTCTTTTCTTTAGTAGTTGTCGCAACAGCTTTAGCAGGCCTTTCTTCTATAAGGGGCTTATCCTGGCAGTCAAAAGTATCATCTTTCTTCTTTGACCGGAGATGGTATTTGTTAGGGGCGTTGTTGGCCTTCTCCCCTTTACCCAACTCATTGATTTGGATGCTCATAAGGGATTCTTCATATGCATATTGAGTCAAATGGGGAAAAGGGGAGGTGTCTTTGATGCAGTGAATTTCAAGGTCGAGTTCTTCTATCTTCTCTCCTTCCTCATGAGAAACTATGTTGTTTTGGAAAGGGGTCTGAATCCTATGATCATCTCTGTCTCTGCTCCTTTGTTCCCTTGGGGAGGTCTATGGCACATTATTACCAGGCCTCCTGAAACCTCTATTAACAATATTCTATGGATTTCTATACACGGGCTTCCCCTCTAACTCCCACCTTTCCATCCTAGCCAAAAGAAGTTTCATCACTTTAGTTACCTCATCCATCTGAGGAGGAAGGGGAGAGGAATAGGATGAGGAGGCTTCAACTCTCCTCCTGGGTATGTCTCTGTCAGCCTTACTCCTGAGTCAGTCAAAAACCAATATATTAGACTCTATTTCTATGGTCGTGTCATGTATGTGCGATAGAGTGGTGGCTCTCCTTTCCCTCAACAGGAGGCAGAAATCGGGATCAAAAGTGCTAGCATAAGTGATTTTCGCAGAGGCTTCTGAGGGCTTGATCCCAGCGGGGATTTTATTGTACATTTTGTTAAATCTTTTGGAGAATTTAGAAACAGACTCTCCTTCCTTTCTCTTCAAAGATCCAAACTCTGTCATGTAATACATGAATTCCTTTTTGTCTCCCCACTGTCTCAAAAAGGCATTATCCAAAGCCTCAATCCCATTAATAGATCCAGGAGGCAAGGCCCTAAACCATTTTCTAGCCTCACCCTCAAGGCTATGGATGAAAATCATCATCCACACATCTGCATGCATGATGACATGGTCGATTGTAAAACTGTAAAAGGATTCAAGGTGTTCTTCTGTAGTTATGTCCCCCTCGCCTGTAAACTTGGGCAGCTACTTGAGGTAGCCATCTGCTGGAAGGGCATTGAGAGGCTAGGGTAGAAAAAGGGGAGCATACTTGGTGGCTATAATAGCCTCCATTCTGGTCATGGGGGGATTTGCTCTTGCCATAGGGATATTAGTTGGAGGAGAACTCGGAGGGGAAAGAGCTTGAACCGGGGATACTGGAAATAGGCTCACAGGGGTAAGGGAAGTGACAAGGGTTTCTCCCTCTAGTCCAAAACCAGGAGGAGACAACTTGGCAGGAACACTTCCGAAATTCAAGAAATGGGATAGTTCAGAAAAATATCTATTGCGAAGATGAGGAGAAGAAAAAGGAGTTTCTATAGAAGGAGATGACAAAATACCTGGTTTGACGGTGGAAGTTTCTCCTTGGGGGGCCTTTCCTCTTCTGAAATTCGCCTGTGGCTCAACTTTAGGCGTAGCTAGTGGTAGCTATGGATGGGACTATGTGTGTCTACCTCTAAAATCCACAATTAAAAAGGCAGGTTCACCACAGTGGAGTCGTCACAATGGAGTCACTAGGTGCACAGTAGCAATCTTCAAAGGCTCTGATGCCTGATGCACCTTCAAAATTAGAGGCTCGATGTCATTCAATCTTGGGGAAAATTTTCAACTTCATCCCCAACAACGGTGCCAAAAATGTTAGCGTCAGAAGTCACTCTTGGATTGCAGAAGGAGCAGATCCCAACGCCCATCAGTTTATGTCACGGCTAATTTAATGGAGTGATTAGATGGATAGAGGCCCCGGAAGATATCACTCTAACTTAGAAAAATGGGCCTGGTATGTAACAACAGAAGAGGTCTTGATCTAACTTCAGTCAGTGGGTTGATTATAAAATGAGCAGATGGAAGACTTGGTAAGAGGAGTGAGCAAGAATACCTTGGGCATCAGGCCTTTCAACAACTTGAAGAGGAAAAACTCAGAACACAAGATCCTCTTGGTTCAGAGTTTCGGGGAACTGAAAGGTGAATTGACTGGATCTTCCAATTCCAATTCATTCAGCGTTGAGAAAATACAAGAACTTATTAGAAACAATGCAACTATTACAGTGATCCAACATACATCATCTTATAACGGCGCAACTCGACTGGATCCTCCAATTCCGAGCGGTTCTAACACAGTGTAAACAGAGAGATGGAAAGAGGCTAACATTCATAAGGCAAGAAGTCTCAAGTGCCAATACATAACCAGGGAAACCAGTGCTTCATCAAAACTTTACAATCGGGAGCCTAGCTCAACCATCGATGCTTACAAAAATACAAAATCGAGTCCATATACTCCTAAAATTTCGCCCAACAGAGGCGTCTCAGGACTTTCAAGGTGTGGTGTCTCCTTAGTCAAATATGGCCTGAACTCCTTTGTCAGACATCACCTTAAATTTGCATGGCCTTTGCAGGGGGGGTAGCTAAGACATTAAAGAATAAAATAGCGTGTGCAAACTCCTCTGGTCAGACAAGAACTTGACATGGATTCTTTGGAGAAAACCAACATACAGGACCATCTCGGGCATACTACCTGCCAAAACCACCATGCTTTTCATTTAATGAGTGAGCCGAGGTTTCAACTACCTCCATCCACCTTCATTTATTTTTATCAAGGACCAAGACCGAGGTCGAGATGAACTGGTCTCTAGAGAATGCGGTGATCCCTTCTGCAGCTAAACCCGACGCTTCAACCCTTTGCATTATTCTTTCTATCACCCCGAGGTGACCACGGGTTGTGACCCTGTGCCTATCTTCAAAGGTGCTTTCAGTGTTTTGGGCTTCAGATATTTGAAATGCAACAAAAAGATGAGACCCTCTGTTCTCTCGAAGTCCCGGTAGCTGAAATGTCGAAATGGCTTGATCATGCGCCACGCGTCCCATTAGATGGACGGCCTAGATCAACACTTGAATGAATGTGGGACTACCTTTGGCCTGGACCCTTTCGGCATTTCAGGCTTCGGGGATTTGAAATGTAGCAAAAGGATGAGACCCTTTGTTCTCTCAAAGTTCTGGTAGCCGAAATGCCGAAATGGCTTGATTGTTTCGTGATTTTGGCCATAGGAGATGAGCTCAAGCACTTGACCATGTGCAACTCAGCGCCCAAACTTACCCGATGGCCATCGATTTGCCCCATCTGTGGATCTTCACCGTTGAAAGACAAAGTGCTTGCTCGCTTGATTTTAAGCCCAAAATGGGCTTCTTCTGTGGGTTGCGCTCGAGGCTCATGGCTGCAGCCTTTGAATAAAACACACTTGATCAGTTTTCAAATCCCACCTCTATGCATTTACACTAGGGGCCCAAAACCGGAAGAAAACTCCAACTGACAAGATTTGTGCTAACACATGATATGACCTTGGGCTATGATATTCATCTGACCATGCAATTATGATCGCGTCCATAGGTGGTTTGAGAGAAACCCGCTCTTTTCCTCATAATTCATTATGAGCCTCCACGCGTCCTTTATCCAAAACAGTGGTTTCAATTGTGGCCCACTCACAAAAAATTAAGACCCGAGCATGTTCTAGTCCCACAATGGAGCATGATTGTCGATCTCACGATCTTGATGGTGCTCCTGAACGAATGGTTCAGATCTGTCCTCTCAAGTATACAGACCAGATCTCACCTTCCTACTTCAACGACTAAGATTTACTTCATGATCCGGGCTCTGGGAGTTTCATATATCAAACCCTGTTGTTGTTGACTGGATATCTTCCAGAATGGAAGATCTGCTGACATTTGTCCTCTTCAATCTACACCTCTTCCTACTTTCCTTTGTCCATGCACGATCCTTAGTCTCAATGATCAGGTGACATGTGGCCCTCCAAACCAAAGGACGAGATCTAGTTCTCCTTTCGGGCTTCAGGAGTTTCAATTCTCAAAATCCGCTTGCTCCTGGAGCATTTCACCTAGATTTCATGATCCAATGATGCATATCCCTTTTATCCAATGACTATCCTCCACTCCGGGACTTTGGCCTTTAACAATATTAAACCTTTCTCCTTTGCGTTTTCGTAGAGTAGTTTATCCCGGAGTTCATGACCTATTGACACATACCCTCCTGCATAATCAATGATCGTAAGTGACTTCGAGACTTTGAGACTTTAGGCTGATCGCTGCTTCATTCTCCTCTGGAGTGGTCATCTACTGAATAAGTCATAGGCATTGGAAACCACTCATTGTCGGTTAAGACTTCCACTTACACTGTCCTTCCACTGTAATAGATCAATGGTTGAGAATGCATCCAAAGTGATCTTCAGATTGGATGAATCATATCCACTTCGGGACTTCGGCATTCAGGACTTCAACATTTGGGACTTTGGAACTTAGGGTATTTGATGGTAGTAAAACTCCCGAAGTAAAAGTCCCAAAGTGACGTCACTTACTTATGTCACTTGATGATGTTTCATGAGCCTAGTAGCTTCCATGTGTCACTTGGATTTGTGATTTGCACATACCTGAAGTGACAAATCAACTTGACACTTGTCATTGTCTGATTGCACCATGTGTCCTTGCTGACATAGTCTTTCTTATGTGATCTACTGATGTGGTCTTCTGACATGGTCTGCTGACCAACAACACTGATCCAACAGTCCTTGTATGTTCTCCAAATCCGATGGTCCTTATTCATTTCAGATTTTTCGGGCTTCGAGTTTTTCCATATCAAACTTTCTAGAGCGTAACCTCCTCATATGTTTATATCCAAAGTGAATCCTATTTGTTGATCATAATCTTATATCAACAACTCGATATTTCTATGATGCATCTCTTTTGTCGTATCCTATCCTTCCACTTGGAATGATCAAACGACTGACGAAAATTTGCATTTTGGGAATTTCAAATCTCAAGCTCTCCAGAGTGCAACCTCCTCGCGTGTTTATATCTGAAGTGAATGTTGTTTGTCGATCATGAAATTAGATTGACAGCTTGATATTTCTACGATATGACTTTGCTGACTTATCCTGTCCTTCCACTTCAAACTGATTTAATGGCTATCGTGTACTTCGGCTCTCTGGCTCTCCGACTCTCCGAAATTCGGGTTTTTCAAGTCAACTGAAAAATCATTGAAGTGATTTGCTCCATAGTTGAGGATCGTGTGCTACTTGTCAGTCTTGATGATGGACGGTCCTTGCTTGCTCCGAGACTTCGGGACTTTGACAAGTCCACTCTCCTACGCTTGTCAAAAGGCTTAGCCTTCATGCATTTATTTCTGGATCTAATGACTATTGATCCTCGGTGCTCAGATCCAACATATCAGATCTGTACTTCTCCTCTATGGTTCCTCTGGTCACTGAGATTTGATCTAATGGTCATCAGGTATTCATAATTGGTGATCCAATGACCA
>SNQJ01S0083799.1:28218-63034 GCA_010110895.2 Picea sitchensis
AAAATTTGATTTTTTCGGATTAAGAGAGATGCCATACCTTCGACATTTCAGAAATGTCCTTCTTAAGTGATGCAAATGAAGTTCGTGGCTGCTTGAGAAAACAGTGATATCATCAAGATAAATCAGGACAAATTTATCTTTTTCCCCAACGAAAGCAATGTCCATTTCCCTTTGGAATGTCGCTCCTGCATTCATCAGCCCAAAGGGAATCTTTTCGTTCAAAAATGTACCCCATGGAGTGGTAAAAGAAATCTTTTCTTTGTCTTCCGGATGGACAACAATATTGTTGTATTTGGAAAACCCATCAATGAAAGACATCACCTTCGATCCTGACACCTTCTGCAAAATATGTTCCATTTTAGGCAGAGGGTAGTTGTCCTTCCTAGAACACTTGTTCAAATTTTTGAAGTCTACGCAGAGTCTGATCTCCCCATTCTTCTTCCTAATCGGTAAAAGATTTGCAATCCATTCTGAATACCTGAGAGGAATGATAATGCGGGCATCCAACAGTTTCTTAATTTCCTTTTCCATGGTAGGAAGCAACAAAGGAGTGAAGGATCTAAGATTCCGCCTAAATGGTTTGGTTTCTTTATTCAAGGGAATCTTATGCTGAATCACTTCTGTGTCAAAAGTCTTCAAATCATCATACTGCCAAGCAAAAATGTCTGCAAACTCCTTTATCAATTCTCCATAATCAGCCCTTTGTTTTTCAGTCAAATGTGATGCCAAGTTGACATGTTTTGGATCTTGCTCACTGGCCACATTATACTGCAAAACATCTGACTCTTTTTCCCCACTTTGCAATTTGACAGCCACATCATTGTTATCGAACAACCTTTCCAATGGGACCAAACCTTTAGGAATTCTGTTGGTGGACAACTGAACTATTTCATGTGTTGTGATTTTATTTTTGAACTTTGGCTCATCAACTTCATGGTCATGTTCATTCGTCTGATCAATCTACATATCTGCAAACTCATCTATCACTGCAAGGAATCTAGTGAGTTAAGCATCGTCCTCAAAAACCTTCCAAAATTTTACATTATCAGGGAGAGAGGGCCTATATTTAACTTGAATTTCATAAGATAATTTATGAGGCAGAGGGGGTATGAATGCACAAGCAGACACATCCAATGAATCATCCAATTCATTCATGGCTCTAGGTACAAATGAAATCTTAAAATCTGCAAAATCACGAATTGCCTTCAACACTTCATCTTTGTATGCCTTCAGCCTGACATGCTTCACTTGAAAGGACTTATTCACCTGTTGGATAATCAAATCTACATCTCCAAACACTTGCAATTTTTTAATGCCCTTCTCGTTGGCTGCATTCAGCCCCAAAAGTAGTGCTTCATACTCAACAATGTTATTAGTCACTTTAAAATCAAGTTTAAAGGACAAATGAGAAGTTTTCTTAGAGGGAGAAATGAATACCACCCCTGCTCCAGCTGACTCCCTAGTGCAAGCACCATCAAAGAACATGGTCCAAAGATCATCTTCTGCTATTTCTGTGGGCTGAACTGTGATCTGATCTGTGGGTTTTCTGAGCAACAATGTATCATGCAGTGAATCATCAATTTGCAAGATACAAGATCCCATATCTGTATCAACTGAATAGATAGGATGATTGGATGGATTTTTCTCATCACTGATAACATATGCCAATTGAGATTCCCTGTAAAGCCTTCTATTCACTCCTCTAAAAACATGGATAGTAGCGTAAGAGAGATCCATTTTAAGAGTGCCACCTAGTTTCTTCATCCACAATCTTGATAGAAGACACCCAAATTTTGGAGGTATGTCGGCCACCACTATATCCATCACCATTGTCTTCATTGATGCTTGGGTCAAGGTCACAGCCAAATCCTTAATCATCCCAAGGCATTTGAATTTTCAAGAATCAAAGGAGAAAAGGTCACGATAAGACTTGGTGATCTCCAACCCAAGCTCATCCATGACAGCCTTGGGCATTAGATTGTGCAAAGCACCGGAGTCCAATAAACAATTGTGCAGTGTTTTTTCATGAATATTTAAGGAAATGTAGAAGGGAGGACATCTTTCATCTCTGTCTTCTACCATTTGGCCCAGAGTAATGGTAGGTTTATCATCATAAATGTTGAGAATATCAGCAGAAGGAGACATAGATTGGGGATCTAGAGTTTTAAGAATATCCCTTTTGAACATCTCATTCTTCATCAGCATAACTAGAGGAATAGGGATCTTGATTTTCTGTATTCCAGCCTCGAAATTAAAAGAATAAGGAACCTTATCAGCAGCTTTATCAGAAACTTTTACCTGACTTGAAGGGGCTTCCTAATCCTTTTGTGGTTCAGCAGGAGGCTGACTTTCTGGAGTTTGATGCTGAACAGGGGCAGCAGTCTTCTTGGGAGGAGATGATGCTTTCGCCTTTGAAGACTTTGCTGGCTGATCTTCTGATGTATGGTATTTTTGCTTAACAGGGGCAACAGTCTTTTTAGGAGAGGCTGATGCATCTGGTTGAGCAGCATTTGATTTAGATCGGAGGTTATATATGTTCTTATCTTCTTCTGTGAAAATGCCATCACCAAGGAGATCATCTTCTGTCTGTTCAGTCATTAATGATTGCTCGTAATGTTGTTGCATTAGATAAGATTTCCCTGTTTCTTCTCCAACACAATGAATGTCACCTTCTTCATCTTGCTGATCTTCACCAATGTCATCGTCCATCACAACATTCTGAAGAGGGACCTTTATCCTCTGATCTTCATTAGAATTCCTTTCCCTTTGCAGGATCTGAGTAGGCTGATTATTCCTTCTGAAACTGTTGGGATTTAGATTTGGATTTCTATTTGCAGAGTCATAAGTGCTTCTACTTTTTACAGGCTGTTTATTTTCGATCTTTAGCTTAGATATCTCAGAGGTTAGAGACTCTAGAATTTTGGCCATTTTATCAAGTTTTGGATCAACATGTGATGAAGATGAGGCTTCATTTTTTGATCTTCTCCTATCAGAGTCTCCTTTTCTTTTCTGAGAGGCCAGAATATTAGATTCCACCTCAAGGGCAGCATCTTGCATGAGAGATAATGTTGGTGACATCCTTTCTCTCAACAACAAACAAAAATCTGAATCAAAAGCATCAGAATAGGTGATTTTGGCAGAAGCATCTGATGGTTTTATCTCAGCTGGAATTTTTCCATACATCCGGTTAAACCTCTTGGTGAAATCAAAGACTGATTCATTACTTTGTTTCCTCAAGTTGCCAAATTCTGTGATGTAGTAGACAAAATCTCTTCTGTCACCCCAATGTTTCAGGAATATCTCATCCAATTGCTCGATTCCGGAAATGGAACCAACAAGAAGTTCTTTAAACCATTTCCTAGCATGGCCAAACATCTTCTTGTTCAATATTAAGGTTCTCTGCATAACTGTAAAAGTCCTCAATATGTTATTCAGCGGACACATCGCCTTCGCCTGTGAATTTAGGCATATATTTCTGGTAGTCTCTTATTGGCATGGCTGCTACTGGATTCGGCAATATGAGTGGTGCATACCTAGCAGCTAGGATTTGTTGCATCTTAGTCATAGGAGGAGGTGGTGCAACTATGACTATCAGAGGTGGGGAAAATGATAGTTTCTTCTTCAAATCTTCAACATTGGAGGAATGTGAAAGAGGTCTGATAAGAGGCTCTGTAAAAATTTGCAAGCTGGCTAGATAAATTTTCCTAACCCTTAGTAGATAGCTCTTGGAGGAGATGTTCAACAGTAAGGAGGCTAATATATATGTTCAAATGGTCTTCTTGTTTCTGAGAATGGAAAGATTCAAGGGAAGAAGAACTGTGGCTTCTTTCTAAAGTTTTTTCAATCAAAATATAGTCTGTCAAATTTTTATCACTAGGATTGTTTTGTTCATTAAAAAGAGTTTGTCCTTCTACAGTATCTACAGTTGTTTTATCATCAGTGTTTTCTGAAAAGAACTCAACTTTTTCTGCAGTAGATTTTCCAGAACTGGAAAGAGGATTACCTTTTGGATTTGAAGTTTGACCTTGAATCGCCTTTCCCTTCCTGAGAATTGATTCTGGATTGGACACTGGTGTGATCGGTGATTCTTGAGGATTCACCCTAGTACTGATCCTCTTAGGAGCCAGGATTAATTTGTGGAGTCGCCATCGAATTTGTCCTTCATGGAGTCGCTAGATATATGATTGCAACCAAATGAAAAGTGTCTAATCTTTGTCTATCATCAAAGATTAGCTCTGTGTCATATCCCAGGAAAGAAGAGCTTGAATTTTGTATCCCCGACAACGGCGCCAATTTGTTATCACTCCAAGAAACTCCTCAGGGTTGTAGGCTAAGGATGCTTGGCAACTTAGAAATAATGGTTTTTATGTGTTTGGGACAATGGGGTCTTCAATGATTTGTATAAGAAACAACTTATCACACATCTAAAGATACAGTGCTTTCAGTAGACAATAACCAAATCAAGTAATTGAAAGAGATGATGGAGAATGCTATTCTTGATTTGCCAATACAATTGAAAGTAGGGCCTAATACAAGACAGTAAAGAATCCTTTAATTTCAAGCCTATGAGATCAATAAAGAGGTAACAGTCTTTATGAACTAAAATAAACTGAAAGTAAAGTTCAGAAAATGAAATATGGACAATTCTGGTATTGCAAATGAAAGGAAACTCCACTTTATTTATGCAAAAAGAGTCTATACAATGGCATAAAATATCTCCTGGTTTGAACCCTTGTTTCATATCAAAAATAGGCATTTATAGCCTCTTACAACTAGTTTTACAGATCCTAAAAACATGGATCTGTATTTAATATAAACAATTCAAATCTATCTAAACAACTTGAAAATAAAGTCTTAACCACTAAACTTCGAACTTGAACTGTCTTCAATCTCCAAAATTCACCATTTGCATCCTTCAGCTCCTGGTATCTGCAATGTGGTGAAGAATAGCAGGACACCTATCTTGACAGTTGGATCTCCCAACGTTCATGGTCGATTTTTGAGGAAATGATTTTCCATGTGTTACCAAAATTCTCTCGAACCTCTGATGTTGAACCTTTTGCATGCGATCTGATAGCCCATTGATACACTGGAGCTCCTTCAAAACCTGTTTGGAATGAACTGTCCTGTCCTTGGATTCAAAAATTACTTTTCCAGCTTTCAACAGCTAACTCGCTTAATTTTTCGCGAGTTAGCTGTTGAAAGCTGTCACTTTCCACAGCTAACAGGTCATAAAATATAGCTTTGCGCTAGTGAAAGACCCGATTGCGCTCAAAATGAGTTTTCACCTCCAAAATTTCGATTTCATCAAAATTTAGAGTGTTCCCGATTTCTCACCTTGCATATTAACGGCGACCTGAGCGAGAACCTTCAGATCTGGATGAGATTTTTGGCTCTGTTTTTGTTTTAAACTTCTTATCTGCCTTTTAAGGCATTTGGCAAGCCACCACAGGCTATTGTAATCTTTGGTGAGTTTTTTCTTTCTTTTCTTCTCTTTAACACTTTCCCTAGCCAATCTCTCAAATGCAGTATTGGTTTTTTCAAATTTCTCAGACAACTTCTTATACCTTTCTTTAATTACCCTTTCCAAAACCTCTTGCTGGGCAATTACCTCCTTGAGATTCTTGATCTTCTGAGACTTCTTTGATTTGGAGATTTTTGATGTTTTTCCCTCTTCTGTATGAGTGAAGGTCTCATAGTTTTGTGCACACTCAGTTGTCTGTTCAGGATTCTCAGTGACAAGTCATTGATCTTACTGCTCTGATTCTGAATCTGAATAGGGAAAGTTTAATATATTCTTCCCTGTACTCTGCTCTGTAGGACGCTCTGATATTTTCTCTGTGGTCTGCTCAAATTTTAACCTTTTCTTCAACCGGCGGGGCTTCACTCTAGAAATTCTGTCTTCTGGAGGTCCTGGCAGGGTCCTTCTTTTTCTTGAACTACTTTGAGGAGAAGACTGTTTCTTTGAAGCTTTCCCTGGTTCATTTGCTAGCTGGGTCTATGTTTCAAAACCTTCCCAGAATAAAAAATGATCCTAGCTCCTTCCCTGTTGTTTCAATTCCTCCAAGATGATTAAGTTTATGAGGCCGAAGTGGCATAGAGTACTTTTTATGCTCAAAGGTTGAGCCCTAATCTTCTTGCAAACCTTAGTCAAACTTTTATGTAGGAAAAAAGGTAAATTAATGGGAGTCTTTCCTGTGAAATGGTTCAGGAGTTTGATGTGATACATCATAACTTTATCATACCTGCCCTCTGAAGTAATGTACAATTGAATGCCTTTGAACAACTCCTGCCATTCTTCTTCTAGATAGGAAACCAACATACCTTTTTTCCATTCCTTGTGTTTGTATCCCTCTTTCAAATAAGCTCGGAAATCCAAATTTTTGGGAGCAGTGGTTTTAAACCATCTCTGACCGATTCTTGGTAGGCTTGTTGCTGCAGCAATAGAAACTTCATCCAATTTAATTTCCATAGACCCAACATGAGCTTTGTTCCCATCGAAAGTCTTGGCAAAAGCTTCTACCGTAGACTGGTGGCAACCAACTTGCAATCTTTCAATGAACCCAATACACCCTGCATTTGAAAAATGTCTCTGGACTTTGGGGTGTGTCTGTAAAAAGGACAGGCTATCCAGCTCTCTCTTGAGTAGAGAACCACTACGTTTTCTCACCATTCTGTAGATCGAAGATCCTGACAATTTGTAACCCCTGCAACTATTGGTCGAGCCAAGGTTCTGCGCTGTTGAAAGCACTTCGAGAATCAGCTCTGTTTTAAAACATTTGAAACTTTGACAGACCTCCGTGAATAGGGTATGATATGGAAACAACGACTTAATTTGATGCTTATCATGCCGACAGTACATCCTCTGTACCTGCACCACTGAATTCTAGCTTGACATCCTTGATGCCATGATTATGGAGCGTGAGTTTCTGAGCCGAATTCGCATCACAATCCTATTCTGACGTGAAGAATTGAGTTTCCATCATTACCCACTCTTATCAGCGCATGATTTGGGTTTTCCTGATGTGGGATGATCATATCATCATTGCCTTTAGACGTGGATATCACACACGTGATTCCCTCTTTCTTCAACCAACGGCCCATGGAAAACGCCTCTGTTAGTTGTTCATACTTGCCGCTTTCACTAGCGCATGACCTTATGGAACACCCCCGTTAGCTGTTGAAAGTATTCACTTTCCTCAGCGCGTGACCTTTTAAGAACTGCTCCTTAGCTGCGGAAAGTATGTACTTTCAACATTGCACGACCTGCGAAACTGATTGTAGAACATTTTGAAATTCACCACTTTCAACAGTGCACAGACTTATGAGAAGTGCTCCTTAGCTGTTGAAAGTCGCCACTTTCCACAGCTAACATTCAAATTTTGGACACACGTTATCTGTTGAAAGTGAATTATGCAAATTTTGAAAATAAGACTTTATGGATCATATTATTTTCTAAGACAAAAACCAAAACCTAAGTTTTGCAACTATAGAAACTCAAAAATGACTTGAGGAGACTACCGATAGCCATGCTATCCACCACAAAACTTGACCAAAAGACGGTTTCATTTTGGGAGTTAACACAAAGGTCTTGACCTTTGCTCCTCTTGTGAGTCCTTCTCTTGGAACTCGACTGCACTTCTAGAAAGTGAAAAACGCTATCTCTTATGATCTTTGATCTCTGCATATTGTTCGCTCCTCCTCCTGAGCTTACACTTCTTTCTGAGCTTTGATCTCTACATACTCACACTATTCCTCCTGAGATTTTATTTTCATATTGTTCGCTTCTTATCCTGAACTTATACTTTCCCTGTTTTCCATCATTGTTGATTTCCTCATTGCTTATTTTCTTTCCTGTAAACATACCATCGTTGTTGTTGTTCTTGCCGTCAATGACAAGCAAACTCTACCTATAAACATGCCAACAATATCCCCCTTTGGCATTGATGGAAACCCTCAAAGGCTATGCTAGTCTGTTTCGACCTCTGGCTGTAGCATCCAGACCACTCCTTTTCTCCCCCTTTGACATCAATGTCAAAGAAAACATGCTCCCCCTAAGTTGTTGCAATACTTTTCGGAGGTATCAAATATTCAACCAACACATTCTCCCTTTGACGAGATGGATTCTCTTATTTGAGTCCTATAGATTATTTGCATCTAACTCAAAGTATTCTCCTTCTGATTATTGGACCTGTTCATCTTCAACTTCAGCTATGTCCTCTGTAGCAGACTCAATATTGCTCACCTCTCTTACTGGGACTCCTTCATCAACATTTTCTTTTCATAACTGAATGAATCCCCGTGTCACTCTTCTTTGATCTTCTATTATAACAACTTCATTTTTCTTCTATGATGTTACAATCCAAGGCTTTTATGACCATATTCATCACAAGGAAAAATAATAACCGTTACAAACACTCTCACACCTCTTTGATTCATCCATGAAGGTGTCTCTCTTGTAAGCTTACTTTGAGGTGTATGAGTAACTTCTGGGTGTCCTTCTTGATCTGATATTCTAAATATTGTAGTATTTCTTTCATTATTTGAACATGAAGAACCCGATTCATACCTACTTTCCCCTTTTACAAATGAAGGACTTGCATCAGGGTTCTTAGGAGTACTGATTTATTCCTTGTATCCAAGACCAAATTTGACATTTGGTAATATCTGACTATCCAATATCTCATCCAAGATCATGGAATTGTTCAAGAACTTGATTTGGGTGTTTGACTTCTTAACCTTATTTCTAAGATTCACAACTTCTGCTTCCATATTATGACACGATTCTTCTTCTACTTCTTATTTTCTTGCATGGGAGGATTCAATATCAACATCTTTATCTGTCCTTATGCCTTTAGCCACCACTTGTCCTAAGTTTACATTTTTTACCTTACAATCTTCTTCAAAGGTCACATTTCCTATTTTGTTTTTACTCATAGACAAAAGATTATCCTTGTCTCCATTCATGTACTTGGAACATCCATTGTCTATATTCCAGGATTCCTTTTGCTTTTGAGTTGAAAGTACTAGACCACATTTTTCACTATCTTTATTTTTCTATGTGCTGGAATTTATAGCAAAGAGCTTTATCCTTGGATCTGCTTTGTAATTCTTCAGATGGAAATTTGCATCCTTGTGACCGAAGTTATGAAAGTTATATCATTCAAGCTTATTGTTCAATAGGTCAAAGTAATTGGTGCAACATTTTCTACTCATTGGATGTTCATTATTTCTTGGCCTCCTCAGTTACATGTCTCTGAACTTAATTAGACAATTTCCAATCTGTGGTCATTTTTTATTTGGCTATATCATTCTTTGTTGTGGAAGATATTTATTCCTTGGGTTTATTGATTTCTCATGTCTAAATCTTAAGGAACAATTTACAACTTTGTGGCCAAAGTTAGAACAGTAGAAATAATATCCATAGAAAAAATCTGTGTACCTAGAAAATGGCTGTCTTCTTTGAGCATGTTGATTTCTTCCATGTTGATGATTTCCTTGAGCAGAGGGTGTATTGTTTCTTTGTTCTATAGATTCAGTTCTGTCACCTTTTTATTTACTCCTTGGTGGCCAATTATCTTCCTTTGTTTCTGCAAGTTTGATGTTTTTAGTGGTTATAGATTTGACAAACTTGATGGGTTCTTTGTTGCTTGGCTGACCATTACTTGATCCCTCTTCATAACCCAAAACAATTTTCAACTTTGGATTCCTTTGTTGATTCTGAATGGTGGCTAGTCCTTCTGAGGCTTTGATACTTGATAGATTCTGGTGATACAAGGCTTTAAACTTCTCCAACTCTTTTCTAGTTTTTAGTACTTCTTCTTCCAGAGCTTCACATCTTGCCTTCTTCTCTGATAACTGTTGTTTCAGAATGTCCTCTATTTTATTTTCCTCTTCTAATTCCACTTTTAGTATGGCAAAGTATTCATCAGGATTTCTATTGCCTTTCTCGATCTGTATCAACAATTGTTTTTTCTTTCTCTTCTTAAGTCTGAGTCTATCAATCTCTTCCAAAGTGTTGATCAACTCTCCTTCCAAGTCAACCACAACGTCTTCATCATCAACATCACTTCCTGTGATTTTATTATCATAATCCTCTTTGGCCATAAGCATGAAGTAATTTACGCTATCTTCATAGGAAGAGTCACTATCTATGTCTTCTGAAGAGTCATAATTGTTTACACATAAACTTTTCTTTTTATCAAATATTTTGGATTTGTAATTCTCTCCACCTTCAGATTTTTGGTCCTTGTTATTTTGTGGACACTTAGACTCAAAGTGACCTATCTTTCCACAGTTAAAAAATTTGAAGGGAAACTTGCCTTCATACTTGCCTGATCCTTTCTTTAGTCTTCTCACAAAATTTTCTTCAATTTCATCAGGCTCAGAATTCTCATTCTTATCTTCTTTAAATGATGCTTCTCTAGTGGTATATTTATCTTTACTAATCCTCATTTCATAAGCAATTAGAGTTCCTAGGAGTTGATCAATAAACAGAGTCTTAAGATCATTCAGTTCTTCTATTGCATAAAATTTTGGATTGAATCTATCAGGCAGAGATCTTAAGATCTTCTGAACTAATAATACGTCTTCAATCTTCTCACCAAGACCTTTCATGGAATTCACAAGCTCCTCAACTCTTAAGAAAAAAATATTAACTATCTCATCCTCATTCATATTTAGTTTTTTAAGTTGTAATCTATAGGTTTGAATCTTGGCATCCTTTACCTTTTCATTACCTTCATAACTGCTAATGAGTTTGTCACACATTTCTTTCGCAGATTCTGAGTGCATAATTTTTACAAATTCTACTTCTGCAAGCCCACTCAGAATAGCATTCATAGCCTTAGCGTTGAAGATGAATTCTATATTATCATCCTTATTAGCTAGTACAACTGGATTTACATAACCAGTCTCTACTGCATCCCATACATCTGCACCTAAATTCATTATGTAGGTTCTCATTCTAACCTTCCAGAAGCCAAAGTTTGTTCCATTGAATAGGGGGGCCTTACTGGTTGAAGTTCCTTCATGACTTGTCATGTTTAATCTTATTGATCTACCTTTAAATAAAAGGAACCTGCTCTAATACCAATTGTTGGACCACTGAGAGGGGGGGGTGAATCAGTTGTTACTGTTCTTAAACAATTATACCCATTTACAACTCTTTACATAATAGTCAATGAAAATCACAATAATGCAAGGAACTAAGCTATAGAGTATTTAACATCAATCACACACACATGAAATATATAGAGGCATATATTTCCTGAGGAAACCTATAAAGGGAAAAAACTCTTCTTCTTGATATGATAAGTAATATTTTATTTTTATGTACATTATCATTCTTATGAGAACCGACTCATTGTGAGGCTACCACCTCTGTTTTACAAGCTGCAACTTGCTGAGAGCACCAACTCTCTGGTTTCTCTAGCACCCACTAGAAGGAAGCACCAAATCCATGGTTTTTCTAGAACCCACTAGAAGGAAGCACCAACTCCTTGAGTATTCTAGCACCAACTGGATGGAACCACCAACTTCCAATTACATAGGCACCAACTTGTATAACAGAGAACAATAGTTCTCCCTTGCACCACCATACCACCCTGGTTTTTCTGGCTGCAACCATATGGAAGCTACAACTCGTGTTCAAGAACCCACTTGAAACTATGAGGACAATAGTCCTCCCTAGAACCTCCTTACCACCCTGAATATAAAAATTTTGTTCCTGAAACTTATTACAGTGATACAATGTTTGTCAAAAGGCTTACCAGTCTCATCATTATTCTGTTGCACTACTCTGCTCTGCCTGCATCAGTGTCATCATTCTTGCATCTCCTTGAGTTTTTTGTTCTTCTTATCCATCTCTGAATGCACACCTCAACTTTCTCTTCCTCTCTCAAATAAGCATTTCTCCTCTATCTCTTTCTTCTATGCTTTATGCTCTGTGTATTATTTCCATTCAATGCGCTACGCCTCTTCTATTTCTTTTAACTCTTGCACACATCATGCTTCTACCCACATGAATAACTCTCAACAGAAGCAACCATATATTCTTTGTTCTATGCGTATTTATCATGCCAAGTACTTTGGCAGGGAATACACTCAACTCTTCATCCTCTCTGGTGATCATCCTGAGTATGTTCTTCATCATTTGTCATTATCTCGAGATTCTTCGACTTCTTTGGCAGTTACAGTCTTCGACACATTTCCATCTGTAAATTTTCTAAATGATGAATCTTCACTTCACTGGAAGTTACCTCAAGACTCTTCATCTCCTATGGAAATCACACTCAATCTCGTCGAATTCTCTGGCAGATACAATCACTCTGTTTCTGGAAGTTACAATCAGTCCTTTATGATAGTTACAGAGAGAAATTTTACATGCTCGTTTGTTTGGTGCCTTTTCCCTTCCTGAGAAAAACTTCCCAGCAGGCGCTAGATTTTCTTGCTAAGCCCTTTCTTTTCACATGACCATCAGCGGTCACCAAACACCTATTCAAAAAGGCACTTCCCGATTCCTGTCTAGTGAGTGTTGGCTCTGTTTCACGATACGACCTTGGGCTATGAGCTTCATGTGACCATGCGATTGTGCGCACTTCCATAGGTGGTTTGAGAGAAACTCTCTTTTCTCCCTACAATTCACTACGATCCTCCACACATCCTTTCTCCAAAACTATGGTTTCAATTGTGGCCCGCTCACGAAAAATTATGACTCGAGCATGTTCTCACCCAACAATGGAGCATGACCATCGATCTCATGATATTGACGGTGCTCCTGAACAAACGGTTCATATCTTTCCTCTAAAGTATGCAGACCAAATCTCGCCTTACTACATCAACAATTGAGATTTACTTCATGATCCAGGCTCCGAGATTTTAAGATCTAAAACCATGTTGCTGCTGGCTGGATATCTTCTGGAATGGAAGATTTTCTGACATCTTTCCTCTTCAATCGACGGCTCTGCCTTCTTTCCTTTTTCCATGCGTGATCCTTAGTCTCAATGATTAGGTGACATCAATTTCTCCTTTTGGGATTCAGGAGTTTCGATTCTCAAACTCCGCTTGCTCCTATAAAATTTCACCCAGATTCCACGATCCAATGACACGTGTCCTTTTAATCCAATGGTTATCCTCTGCTCTGGGACTTTGGCCTTTGTCAATCTCAAACCCTCCTATACAATCAACAATCATAAGTGACTTTGATTCTTTGGAACTTTAGGTTGATCACTGCTTCATTCTCCTTCGAAGTGGTCACTGTTATCACATGTTTCTGCAGGGGGATTTTTTTCCTTTGGTTTTGGCCTCTAGGTGAAAAAAGGCAAAGAAAGGGACTAAAAATGCACTAAATGGCGCTTATCCTAAGTTCGTTGGGTTCGATGTGACCGTTTGGCGTGCTGTACTAAGAGGCGCGTAGATCTTGGCGGCTGAGATCTGAGCGCTCCAGATCAATGGTCATTGATCATATCGGGGCCCCAACATACCTGGACAATAAAAATTGTAGGGCGGGATGGGTTTGAAACCATGGTTTAGTGGATATGCTACATGTCAGTCAGAGACACACATTAGGCCCAAAAGTGGTGAAGAATCAAACCATTTTTTGGAGCCCCGATATGCACATGTGCATATAAGGCCCTATCCTGGGTCAACAAGTGGCCACTCTGTCCCGTCGAAAGTTGTCCCCCACTCCATCTCTCGCCTCTGTCCATCACATCCCCCACTCCTCTATAAATTTATCTCCCTCACACCTATCCTCCACTCACTGTCCCACCTGTTGCATCTCCCCTTCTTATCTCCCGCCACCCGTTCCACCTCGCTCCACATCACCTCCGTCCCATTTCACCTCAGCTCTCGCTTGTGTGGCCCCCACACTATCCTCGGTTTCCTCTTCCCATCCACGTTGTCCACATGGCCATATCCACGTCCACTATTCCATGCTGAGTGCACCAATCACATCGTCAGTTTCCACGTTCGGTGTCAGGCCTCCTCGCAAACATCTGACTTAGATACAGGTGGAAGAATGCAGAGGCCGCCAAATTCCATAGGTGCAGTGCTGAAAAAATCCTTCTCGATCCTGATGAAGCAGTTATTGAAGTTAGTTGGTGGTGGTTGAACATCGTTTCCACCATAAATGGAAAGCCCAAGAAAGTACTGTCAGCAAGTCAACTTAGTTGCAGAACCTTCCTGAAGCATGATTGTGTCTAACAAGAGCTCGCTTTTGATAGGAGACTGCATGCATAGTCTTCCAGAAAGTATGCAGATGTAATGCCTTCAATGCAGAGACTTGAGCATGATTATGTAGTTTTACTCTGATTATATAGGAGTCTTCCTCATATTTTGTTAGCGTCGATGGTTGAGCTAGGATCCCGTATTGTAAAGTTTTAATGAAACTCTGATTCTTCTGGTTATGTATCTATATTTGAGACTTCTTGTTTAATGCAAGTCATCTTCTTTTCATATCTCTGTGAATGACTGTGTTAGAACACTCGGGCATGGATGATCCATTCGAGGGTAGTTGTGTTATTGTGATGTAGGTTTGATCATAACGACACTGTGACTAGTTTTAATCAATTTTTGTTGAGTCTTTTCCCTCCAATGTTGAATGACTCGAGCATGGATGATCCAACCAGGTTGTTTTCATTGAATTGTGATGTATGTTTGATTTTAGTTCAGTGATAATTTAATTTTCTCCCTCGAAACTCTGAACCAAGAGGATCTTTCCTTCTGAGTTTTTCCTCCTTAGGTTGTTGGAAGACCGGATGTCCATAGAAGACCTCTTCATTTTCCTCAAGTTCTCCCCCGTAATCACCCTTATTACAAGTTATTGACTGAAGTTAGATTGAGACCTCACTTGCCTGTGCATTCCAACCCAATTTTCTTAGTTAAAGAGATATAATCTTGAGACTGCATCCATTAGACCATCCTTTAAAACTATTCATTGTGACATACAAAATGATGGGTATTGGGCTTACCTATGCATCAATCCAGAGGTGACTTCTAGTGCTAACATTACTGGCATCATTGTTGGGGATGAATTGAAGATTTTCCATGGGATTGAATGACAAAGATTATTGGTTCTGAAGGTGCATCAGAACTTAGTACTTCAATATTTCAATTGTGCACCTGGTGAGTCCACTGTGCATACTCCATTGATACAGGTCCATTGTTTCAGTTGTGGATTCCAGGGGCAGACACATGAGGTCCACTCCACAAATTCCTTTAGCAACACCTGAAGCTAACCCAGAGAAAGTCATCAAAAAATGAAAGATCGTTTAGGAGGGTACTCCAGCTTCTGAACCAGATATTTTTGATGATTTTCACCATCCTCCTATAGCAACTCTAGTAGTTATTTCTCACTTTCCTATTACACCATCTGCTGGAGCTTCTAGAAGTTTAAATTTTAGGAGTTTTCCTATTGATTTCCTCTCCCCCAGTTTTACTACCCCTCCTCTTGCTTTGAAAAAGAGGGAAACCTATGTTCCCTCGAGCCTTGAGGCCTTTTCTCCAGAGCCTAGATTGTTTCCCTTTGTTCCTCGAAGCACACCTCCAACCTCCCCTTGTCTGAGTTCCATCCCCTCCTAGTTCTCCTTATGTTCACACTGCAATGGTAGGAGCTAATCCCCCCATAAATAGAATGGACACTATAGTGGCTTCCAGATACGCCCCTCTCATTTTTCCTCAACCTCTTAATGCCCTCCTAGCTGGTGGATACCTTAAACAGTTGCCTAAGTTCACGGGGGAGGGAGATATCACTGTAGAGGAGCACCTTTCATCTTTCTATACTTATGATGATAACTATGGCATAGTAAATGAAGATGTGTAGATGAGGATTTTTGTCCACAGTCTTGATGGAGAAGCTAGAAAGTGGTTCAGGTCCCTAAACCCTGGATCCATTGATGGGATTGAGGCTTTATATGATATCTTCTTGAGACAATGGGGGGATAAAAAGGACTTCATTTATTATATGACGGAGTTTGGATCCCTAAAAATAAAAGAGGGAGAGTATGTCTCTGACTTCTCCAAAATATTCAACAAAATGTACAATAAGATCCATGCTAAGATAAATCCTACAGAGGCCTATGCCAAAATCACATATGCTAGTGATTTTGACCCTAACTTTTACCTCCTGTTAAGAGAGAGAAGAGATACCTCCTTAGCTCATATGCAAGATGCAACCCTAAAAGTAGAGTCTAATATATTGGCAGTTGTCCAACTCAGGAATAAGGTTGATAGAGAAAGAGGAAGAGGAATATTTGAAGCCTCAACCTCCAGTTCCTTTGAAACCCCCTCTCAAATGGATGAAGTAACCAAGTTACTAAAATAAATTTCAGCTAGAATTGAAAGGTTGGAATTATAAGGGAAGCTGACATACAAAAATCCTCAAAATGTTGATAACAGAGGCAACTTCAGAAAGGAAAATAACAATGCTCCTCGGATTATACAAAGAGAACCTCGAAACAAAGATATGGATGATCAGAAAATCCAGACCCCTCTTCAGAACAACCTTGTTACAGATGAGGGTGGAGGGGAAGAAGACCTCGATTCTGAAATTCACTGTCTTGAAGACACATCCTCTTCTCCTCACTTAACTCAATCAACATACGAGGAGTCTCTCATGGACAACCAATTAAATGAGCTGAGCAAGGGGTATAAGGCCAGTAACAACCCAAAGAGATACAACCTCAGGTCCAAAAAGAAAGGAGGAAATCCTGATGTTCTTGATCAACCTACCAGAGTAGAAAATCCTACTAAAGATGTAGCAAGCAACAACAAGGAGAAGGAAACACAAAACCTCCCACTAGTAGCCAAAGGTCCCATCCCAGAGGTAAGAGAAATTATGAAGGCCCCCTCTGATTTTAACTTTGAGCATGAAATTCAGAAGATTAGGATTCATGTCCCCCTTTCAGAGCTGGTCAAGCATGAGGACTTTAGGAGATCCCTATCTAAGTTGTCGTTGGTTGAACCCTCAAATCATCCCACAGACTCAATCAATTTGCAAGACGAAAATCCAACAATCATCTTTGTTCCGATGGTAGAAGATAGAGATGATTCATCCCCTCCCTTCTACACATCATTGAACATACATGATAAGGTACTGCATAATTGTCTGATGGATTCAGGAGCCTCTCATAATCTCATGCCCAAAACTGTCATGAAGGAACTAGGACTGGAAGTCACCAAAGCATACCATGACTTGTATTATTTTGATTCAAGGAGGGTGCAATGTCTTGGGGTCATCAAAGATCTAGTTGTGAGCTTGTTTCAGTTGCCCATAAAAAGTGTGGTCATTGATATTGTAGTGGCTGATGTTCCCCCAAAGTTTGGCATGTTATTGTCAAGATCTTGGATAAAAAGGCTTGGGGGAACATTGTAGATGGACCTCACATATGATATTATTCTTGTGTTTGGGAGGGGAGCATAGAAGATTGTACAGAGAAGCTCAACTGGCCTATATTATTAGTGATGAAATAGACCCCACCAATAATCCTGTATTTTCCCTTGATACTGATTTGGGATCCAACTTATTGCAAATCACTAATGTCCTTGAAACTCCTCTTGAAATTAGAAAACAATCCCTTAATCTTTGTGAAGATTCGCCTTTGATTACCTCTATTTGGAAAATGTTCTTTGATGGAGCCTCTTCTAGGGAATGTGATGGTGTTGGGGTGGTTCTTGTTTCACTTGTTTGAGAAATTATATCTCTGTCATACAAGTTAGAATTTGAAGCTACCAATAATGTGGCAGTGTATGAAGCTCTTGTTTTGGGTTTGAGGACCACAAAATATATGGGGATTGAAGAGATATCAGTGTTTGGAGATGATGAGTTAATTGTCCAGTAGATCAGAAATATTTATCAAGTGAAACATCCTCAGCTCAAAGGTTACATAAATGAAGTATGGGACCTCATTGGCAATTTTTTCTCAGCTTTCAACATTTCATTTATTCCTAGAGAAGAGAATGTCATGGATGACTCTTTGGATGTTTCAACAAGAAATTTCAGAGTTCCTCTGCCACCCAAGCTCAGGTATGATATAGAAGTAAAATACAAGCCTTCTATACCTGACAATGTCAAGCATTGGAAGGTGTTTGAGGATGATCTTGAAATCAAAAGATTCCTGGAAACTGTGGATGAGTTTTCTGCATTACACATTGATCAAGATCTTGGTTCTGACATAGATCCTCATACTGATGTTTTTATGAACAAGATTGTCGATCATCCTATTGTTCAGCTACCCAACAATCATATCTCAAAGAGACTAGTCCCTCTGGAAAGGTTATTTGATAGAAATGATGTGGCATTGAAGGGTAAAGTCTCAAATGATGATGTTGATGTGGTTGATTGCAATATTGGAACAGAGAGGAGTCCAAAATTTGTCAAGTTGTCAAGCAGCTTGTCGAAGAAACAAAGGGCTGAGTATACTGAGTTATTAAGATAATTTTCTGATGTGTTTTCCTGGACCTATGAAGACCTGAAAACATACGACACAACTATCATTGAGCATAAGATCCCATTGAAAGAGGAGGCCAAACCATTTATTCAGAAATTAAGACAAATAAATCCTATGATGTTGCCTATTATGGAAAGGGATGTAAAGAAGTTGTTGGATGCCCAAATCATTGTCCCTTTGAGATATTCTGAATGGGTGGCCAACCTAGTCCTGATGAGGAAAAAGAGTGGTGAAATTAGACTCTATGTCGATTTCAGGAACCTGAACAAAATCTCCAAGAAGGACAATTACATACTACCAAAGATGGAACACATATTACAAAGGGTAACAGGTGCATCCATGATATCCATGATTGATGGATTTTCTGGTTACAATCAAATATATGTTATGCCTAAAGACAGAGAAAAGACAACCTTCATCACTCCCTGGGGTACATTCATGTATGCCAAAATTCCCTTTGGATTGATGAATGTAGGATCAACCTTTCAGCGAGCCATGGACATAGCTTTCATAGGGGAAAGGGATAAATTTGTGGTAATCTATTTGGATGAAATTATAGTTTTCTCTAAGTCTGATAAAGAACATTGTGAACATTTGAAAAGGGTCTTCTTAAAATGCAGGAAATTTGGCCTTTCCTTAAATCCCAAGAAGTCATTGTTTTCCATGAAAAAGGGAAAGTTGTTGGGACAAATATTATCAGCTGAGGGGTTAATGATTGATTCAAGCAGAGTGGAAGCTATTCAAACCTTTTCACTTCCTAGATCCAAGAAGGAAGTCTAGTCTTTCCTGGGAAATATCAATTTTCTGAGAAGGTTTGTTTCAAATTTTGTTGAATTGGTGAAGCATATCACAACCATGCTTAGGAAGGGGAATGAAGTAAAATGAATTGTTGAGTCAGAAATTATTTCGACCAAATCAAGAAGGCCTTGACTGAGGCACCTATTCTTATTAGTCCAAATTACTCCAAGGATTTTCTGATTTTTTCTTTTTCTTCTTTTGATACAGTGGTAGTTGTTTTATTGCATAAAAATGTTGAAGGGATGGAGCAGCCTATTTCATTTTTCAGCAGAACACTAAGAGATGCATAGGTGAAATATGACATCATGGAGAAACATGCCTATGCATTGGTGAAAGCCCTCTAGGCTTTCGGAATCTATGTCCTTCATTCAAAGGTTATTGCATATGTCCCTTTAGCTACCATGAAGCATTCTCATTCAGCCTGACATAGTTGGAAGGAGTAAGTGGATTGCCAAAATCCTTGAATTTGAGCTGGAAATAAAACCCACCAAATTAGTTAAAGGCCAAGGTTTAGCCAAGTTGTTCGCTGGATCTAATTGTAAATCTTTGGAGGTTAACTTCATCAACACTTTCTCAGAGAATCAGCAGGCTAAAGTGCCTGATAAAATCCCTCAAGATGACCTATTGATATTATGGTATCTTCGGGAGGTATGAACCTCCATTGTGACCGTTGAAAAGATTAGAATGTTTTAGAAGAAATAAAAGAAATGAAATTAATCCAAGAAGAGATGTTGGCTCAAGAGAGTTAATTAATATGAATTAATTAGTACCCAAAATGAGAAGTTGGCCCAGGCAATTTTCCAGGATTACTATTAATATAGGGTGTCGGTCTCTCATTTGACACACTTCTCAGAACTGCAGAAAGCCACTTATGTACACTGCAATCTAGAAGTTTTGTGCGTAAGTCCTGGGGAAGGTGTTGTGCCAGTTTTGGGTGGACTCTCTGATCAACTTTGGTTACTTATTTCTTGGTGCATGAGACTTGCTTGGCTATTGTATTGATACCAATATTATTCTCTCTGTCAAGGTCAAGGTGCTCGGAGGGTGGCTTAGGCCTATGGTTGGGTGACAATAGTGATATTGTCAATGGTAAAATGAGCACATCCACTCATATTCTAACAGGTTATGGGCCCACACCTCCTTCATTTAGTATAACTGTTGGAAGGAAGCATAGCCATTAGGATACTAGGTTCGCTGAGGAACTGTCGCTAGGGTTACTAGTAGGAGCACCTTCTAAGACATTGCTGCTAGGGTTACTAGCAGGAGTAGTTGTAGAAACCCTAAATCCCAGATCCGACACATTGTGATGGAGCATCTCACTCAAGGAGAAGATATTCAAATTCATCCTAGTGCAACACACCTTTTGGCTCTCTCAGAAGACAAAAACGTCAGATTTGAATTTTTGGATCAAGGCATGACCAGCTACCAGTCAATCGAAGACATGAGTGAAAAGATCAGTCTTCTACACTACTCAACACTCATTGGAATGATTGAAGATGACATGTGGATAATCAATAGTGGAGCTTCTAGGCACATGATGGTAGATCAAGCCAAAATCTCAAATCTAAATGAGAAGAAGACATCATAAAAGGTATATCTTGGAGACAAAAGTACTTACCCAATTGAAGGATTTGGACAAGCCTCCGTCAAGTTGAAAATAGGTAACAATGTTCATTTAAGCAATGTTTTATATGTACCTGGTTTAGAAAAGAATATTGTATCCATATCTTTCCTAGAAGACAAAGGAAACAGAATAGCTTTCGTAGATGGAAAAGTGTTATCTTGGCATAAAGACTCCATCATAGAGAATGCTAGGGTTATTGGAAGTCACGAAGGAAATATATATAGACTACTAGAACAAAATGAAGAAGCTCTCATACATAACGAATTCAATCCCAATGAACTTTGGCATATAAGGTACACTCATATTAATTATCAAGCATTACCTTTTCTCAAAAGGATGGTTGAAGGAATACCAGAATTGCAGTCTACACATGAAGGAATTTTCAAAGGATGTGCTCTTGGGAAGAATATCAAGAAACCATTCCCAAGCAACAACAACAGATCTAAGGAGATTCTAGATCTAATACACTCGGATGTTTGCGGTTTGATGCCAGTCAAATCTCTAGGAGGATCTCTTTACTACGTAATCTTCATAGATGATTAATCAAGAAAGACTTGGTCATATCTACTAAAGACAAAAGATGAAGTATTCAACAAGTTTTAAGAATTCAAAGCAGAGATAGAGAATGTCACAAACAAGAAGATCAAGATCTTAAGAATGGATAATGGAGGAGAATACACCTCAAATTAATTCATTGCATTCTGCAAATCGGCATGGATTAGGAGGGAGCTGATTGTTCCTCATAATCCTCAACAAAATGGTGTAGCAGAAAGGAAGAACAGATCTATCGAAGAGATAGTAAAAACACTACTAAATGATCAAGGTTTATCCATGTTCTTATGGGTAGAAGCAGCCATGACAACAATATATGTGCAAAACAAAAGACCTCACCACATATTGAAGGACATGAATCTAGAATAAGCCTTCTCAGGTAAGAAACCTAATGTGGAAAACCTAAGAGTCTTTGGATGACCTGTTTAGTCTCACATTCCCAAGTACAAAAGGAATAAACTAGAACCCTCGGGAAAGAAGGGCATATTCGTGGGATATAGCGATTCATCCAAGGCTTATAGAATCTATATTCTAGAACAACATAAGATTGAAGTCATTAGAGACGTGACATTCAATGAAAAGATGGATTTCAATAAATCCATAGAAGAAACTATAGAAGAAGAAGAGAATGAAGAACCAATTGAAGAAAGCACTGAAAACCAAAATGATGAAAAGGAACAACCTAATCATCCTATGCAACCATGTGAGACCATTGATTCAGACACCATACCTAAGACCAAGAAATGACAAGCTTGGATTAAAGCTACCTTACAAGACGCAGAAATATGCAAGGTCCCAAAAGGAACATTCAGAAAAAGTAAGAGGCCTAAAATATTCTCAAGCTATTCAACATACATGAAAAATCTTCTAGATGAAGAACCTACCACATTTGAAGAAACAGTTCAAAAAAAATAATGGAAAGAAGATATGACGGAAGAACACCAATCCATTATGAAAAATGATGTATGGGAAATTGTACCTAGACCTAAAGAAAAATTAGTGGTAACTTCAAAGTGGGTATATAAGATCAAACATGCAATAGACAGAAGCATGGATAAATATAAATCAAGTTTTGTAGCTAGTGGGTTCTCCCAGAAGGAGGGAGAAGATTATGATGAAACTTTTGCTCCAGTTTCTAGATATACTTCCATTAGAGCTATCATATCTCTTGTTGCTTCCATGGGATGGAACTTACATCAAATGGATGTAAAGACAACTTTCCTCAATGGAGCAATCGAAGAGGAAGTATATATTGAACAACCTCAAGGGTTTGAAGTACATTCCAGAGACACTCACGTGTGCAGATTAAATAAATCTCGATATGGACTCAAGCAATCTCCAAGGGCTTGGTATGCCAGGATGGAAAGCTATCTAATGAGACTTGGTTTCTCCAAAAGTCATTCAGATCCAAACCTTTACTACAAAGTCATGGACAATGCACCTGTAATTATACTACTATATGTTGATGATATATTCATAACAGGTGAAGAGTCTCTCATCATCCAATGCAAGAAGGAACTAGCTTCTGAATTTGATATGAAATATCTAGGTCTCATGCATTATTACTTGGGACTATAAGTATGGAAAAAGTGTGGTGAAGTATTCCTTGGACAAGGAAAGTATGCAATAAATATTCTTTAGAAGTTTGGAATGATGGATTTCAAATCCATGGACACTCCTATGACTACAGATATAAGAAAAGTAAAAGATCCAGATTTTGATCCAGTAGATCCATCACTATATCGACAATTGATTGGGTCATTGATGTATTTGGTAAATACTCAACCAAACATTTTCTTTGTCATGAATACACTAAGCTAGTTCCAGGTGGAACCTAGACATGAGCCCAGGATAGTTGCAAAGCATGTCCTAATATATATTCATGGGAAAATAAACTATGGCTTAAGATATACCGCATCCAATGATATACAACTTCATGGATTTACAGATTCAGATTGGGCAAGAAGTGCAGAAGACATAAAGAGTACTCCAGGAATGTGTTTCAGCTTGGGCTCCACTATGATATCTTGGGGCAACAAGAAACATAAGTCTGTTGCACTCAACACAATAGAAGAAGAATATATTGTAGCATGTGAAGCATGCACAGAAGCAATATGGTTGAGGAAGCTAATATTTGATTTATTGACCATAATACATTGTGACAATCAGAGTTGTATAAGACTATCAGAACACCCAGTGTTTCATGAAAGATCGAAACATATTGAGATCAAATACTAATTTATTCGAGATAAAGTCTAGGAAGGATAGGTACAACTCCAATATATCCCCACATATGAGAAGACAACAGATATCCTGACAAAGCCTCTGTCCAGAATAAAGTTTGCATATTTCTGATACAATATGGGGATCGTGGAAATAACTCCCTTAGTTGAAAAGGAAGGAATGACTCTCCAGGTTGGGAGGGAGCACTAACATATTATTGAATTGAGGACATTCATTTTCAAGATTGAAAAATAGTCCATCTTGGGCAGATTCTTTCCAGTTCAGAAAGTGGATTGAGATTTCTGACGGACAGACATTTTCTAGTTCAGAAAATAGTCCAGATCAAAAGGTCATTTTCGTAATGAAAATGGTTCGATGGATTGTTGATGTACCATAGACAACGACTTCCCATTGTGGTTAACATGGGGAGTGGTCTAGGGCAGTCTCTCTTCTTGAGGGTTACTCAAGAATACTGGCCCACCTTGTCGAATAATGTTTCTCATTATGGTTAACATGAGGAATGGTCTGTTTTGGAGGTTGGTGCAGGACAATCATTTCCTCTTGTGGTTAACATGGGAAATGGTTCAGACAGTCATTCCTTAGGGTAGATTCATTCTCTCCAGGCTTCAGTTTGTTTAGTGTTGGAGGAATGGCCCAGGGTGGGAAACGGTCTAGGTTCAACAATCAAGGATAGACATTCCTTAGGGCATATTCATTCCCTCCAGGTTACACTTTATTTAGTGTTGGAGGAATGTCCCAGGGTGAGGAATGGTCCAGGCTAAAAAATTAGAACAATCATTCTTCCTTACTTGAGAATAATAGTATAGATAGCCCATCGTTCATGTTCTACTATGAGGGCAGATACTCTTTCATATCTCACAGATGTGAGTGAAAGAATGGCCCATATGATTTAGTTTATATCATAACAATATTTTCTGTGCAGGTTGATATCAGATGATTGTTATGGAGATTGCTTGTCTCCATACAGTAGAGATATGCTACTATGGTGGATATGTTCCACTGTTTGTGAATATGTGTCATGGTTTGAGTAGTTGTGTACTACCATGGATAAACACAGTTGTGTTTTATCAATTGATATTGTACCATTTGTCTTGGAGATTATCTAGGTGGATAAAAATGATGGTGCTCGTGGTACTACTATTTGAATGACCTATTTGTGCTCAAGATCATTATCAGTTATACCTCCCTAGCTAGGAGGAAGTTTTGATATTATGGTAGCTTCAGGAGGCATGAACCTCCATTGTGACCTTTGACAAGATTAGAATGTTCTGTAAGAAAGAAAATAAATGAAAGTAACCCTAGAAGAGATGTTGGCTGAAGAGAGATAAGTAATATGAATTAATTAGTACCCTGTTGGCAGCCATTTTTCATTTTTATCTTTTCCTTACAAGCTGCCTACACAAGGGTTTTGAACCCTCAATACTCGTCGCAATTCTTTAAAACAAAACGACACTATTATCTTGCGCATTCGCACACCTGCCTTTCGTTTTCATTTTCACGACTGCAAGCGTGAAAACCTCGAGTAGCAAGTCATGTCGATGGCATTAAAATCGTCACTGGATTATTATGAATACTCTTGTTCATGTGGTCATTTCACCTCTAACTCAATAATGGTCACACAGTTGGCAAGACATCAAACCTTTACTCACTTTGCATTTTTGTTAATATGGTTTCAATTTATAAGTTCATGATGCAATGATTTTTGGTCAAATCTTTGGTGCAATATTCGACATGTTGTTTTGTTTTAAAATCATACAAATCCTATTGCTTGTTCAAATATTCAGATCGACTTGTCATGGTTTTCAATGGTTATTTGTTTGGCATGTCATTTACATTGTTTTTCACACACACCAAAAGTGATTTGAGTTACCAAGGCGTCGTCGATTTTACATATCAAAATGAATGTTTTGCATGGTTTCTTTTCATTCCACCACCCTCGCACGCATAGGCATTAAACGTCTGCCTTGCATATTGGGCTACCTCTGTTTATTTTGAGGAAACTGTGGGAATTGGTCCTGTGTCTACCCTGTCCAACCTCTTCACCGTTTACACTGCTGACTGTGTGCTCTCTCCTATGGCCCCTGTAGTGCGCATAGAACCTAATGGAATCCAAATGTTGTTGTTATTTGAAAATGCTCGTGAGGACCTGGAGAGTAATGGGTGGTTATTTTTCATCCAAAAATTTGAGGGTTTCAACCTCACGGTCGCTCAGCAGTTTGCCCTCACATTCGATGGATGCAGGGCCAAAGTTCGGGACATTCAGCTTGAATTGAACGAGGAATTCCTCAGCTCAGCCATGGGTTTGCCAGCTAAAGGGAAGAGGTGGTTTAATAATTCGAAGGTGGATGAAGTGCCATGGACGCTCCTGTTTACCTCGAGGAAAATTATCAGTTGTGATAAAGGTATGCCAGTCACGGCCGTTAAGTCTAGGTGGCATGATTTATTGGCCATTATTAAGCAATTTGTTACTTGCGAAGGTAGATATGGTTTAGTGTTTCTTTACCATCTCCGACTGCTTATGAATTTAATAGATTTCACTTTGAATATGCCTCACTACCTCCTACATAGTATGTATAAAATGGCTAAATGATTTAAGAGGGAGAAGGCTGACTCCGGCCTCTTCCATCACTGTTTTATCAAAATCATTATTGTTCATCATTTGAGGCTGAGTGGTGATAGTTGGAAAGCTTTCCGATTGAGGAATGGCTCTGCCACTCCTGAATGTGGTCAAGTGGACAAGACTGTGGTCACCAAAACCCTTGTTGGGCCTGCCATGCCACCTCCTACCCTCCTACCCGTTGTCGAACCCTCGACCTGCCCCAACGTTGACCTACTCGACACCCCGTCTGACCTAGGTTCGAAAGACAATGCTAAGACTGTAAAGAGGCCTGCAAGAAAAAAGGGCAGGGGTAATACATATTTCAACAAAAAAGGTAAGAAGGCTACACGTTGGGTATCTAGGTGTGCTCATAACAACCCCAAACAAAACACAGACCAGAAGCCAATTGTTTTGAGTGAAGACTTGGATTCTGAGATTGAGCGATTTTTGACCGAGGAGTACCCATACTCACATGGCCTCTGTTATGTTGAACCCTATGAATACGTGTCCAACCTCCCACCGTGCCTTAAGAATGACCCTAACTTCTACGGGATCAAGTTTGACAGTGGAACCCCTGGTAATTTAAAAGATGCTTCACCTGTAGTGATTCGGCCTGATCAACAACAGTGCACTCAATGAAACTCTTGGATCGAATGATACTACACAGATGTTCCTCTCTTGCAGTCTTGAATTAAGTCCTTGGAGGACCAGGTGACTGTGTTCTCTAAGGAAAATGATAGACTGCAAGCTTACGATAAGAGGCAAAATACCACAGGTTCTATCGTGTTCAAAAATATTGAGGCAACCACTGCCATTGTTAATTCAAAGTTAGCTTGACAAAATCATATCTCTACTTCCAAGGTATGATATTTCAACAATGTTTTTACAACGATTCTGTTTATTTTGAATTAGAAAGAATGATTTTGTTTTGAATTAGCATAAACGATTGTGTTTGCGTTGAATTAGTACAAAAGATTTGTTTGCTCAATCGAATATAGTTATGTTTTGATTGAATCGATTTAATACGATTTTGTTGTTCTTGAATTAGCATAAACGATTGTATTTGTTTTGAATTAGTAATAAAATAGTTGTTTGATTCACCGCATACATTTCTGTTACCATTTGGATTAATTTAAAATGATTTTGTTTGTAAATATGACCAGCTACAAAATCGTGAGATTCTGTAGCTAGTCATAAAATTTGGATTTTTGTTGATTTTACAACTAAACACTATCTAAAATTGTTTATTCTTGTCCATCTACAGGTACACATGAATTTAAATGGGAATTGGATCTATTGTGGCAGTTTAGAACATGCTTTTTGTTACATAGTTTTGGTTTAGGTTGTTAGTCTTAGTTAGAAATGGAGATTTGGGAGATTGTTCCCATATTTTTTGCAAACAGTTTTTGATGATTCCCACAGGGAATGTTTCACCCTGTGGCCTTTATATACTTATTATTTTTTTTAAACAACCCATCACTGTTGGGAGAACAGAGACTATGGACTTATGATTATACAGACTCGAATAGAAGTGGATTTGTTGTACGGCTTTAGCTTCAATTTATCTTACTTTTGTTCAAGTTTTGTGCATAACAATTTGTAATCAAATTATTGACTACTTTAGATATCAAGATTTGTTACACGTTGATGCGTTATGATTTAAATTATGTCTATATTTGATGTATCTCATTTTACTCATAGMAATTACTCTATTTGAATTTAATGAATAGAAGGTTTATCTTCTTTGTTAAATGAACGGTTATGTACAAATCTTTGCACTGGGATTTATCTAAAATGTGATGATCTGTAAATTATAAAATTGTTGTTGTTTTATGTCTTGTTTGTTCTGTCATTTGTATTCAAAGAGCGTTGTTGCTTCCTATTTACGAGAAGCTTGTGGAAAATTTGGTGCGGGTTTCTCCCATCAAAAAGCTAAATTGAGTACTGTGAACATGACAAATAGGAAGCACTTCTATGGGTCAGTTTGTTAGTATTATTCAATTAGTTAATTAATATATAAACTTCTTGTAATCTGAACACATTTCATTGTTCATCTCTGTAGTTCAGATTTACAGTTAGGATTGTTATTTTGATTTCTTAGCTTAGATAGCTTTCATTTTATTCCTTTCTCATAAAAATTATAAAAATAAAAAATAATAGCTTCGCTGTCATAGGACGATTTACAAATGATTTTGCAAATTTCGATCAAAATTTGTATTCTGTAAATACTGTACATATATAATTGAGATTTAATTGTATTGATAGTTGAACATTTAATAAGTATAATTATTGTTTTATAATATTAGTTAGTAAACTATATATATATGTTTTAGATTTGTATTTAGTTTGTTGTAGTTTCTTTTTTCACTTAGATTAGTTTCTTTAGCTTAGTTTTTCTTTTGTTTTCCTAGGACTTAGATCAGCCAACGGAGCAACTAAACCCATCAGAGTGGATTATTCCAAACGGCTTGGGTTATTTAGACAACCCCGAACCAGATCCACCCCTCTAGTTGACGAGCGGTCAATTTCGCCCATCAACAAATGGCGCTAGAAGGAGGGCCTGAAAATTATTAATGGCACGAGGCGGTCGTAAGACTCCTCCACCACCCAACCACTCACCTATAGTGATAAGAATTCATTCAAATGACAACATCGTCCCTCAAACAACAACCACATCAAATGACGATCTACGGATCACAGTCGAACCAGTAACACCAAATCCTACAGGTGGTGACATACAAGAGATTGTTTGACAATCTCTCATAAGAACACATAGTTCCTTCGCCTGTTTGAGACAACCAAATTGACCTTTGGACCAACCATTAGATTTCTCTGATATCAGAGAACAACTTGGAGGCACTAACCTCACTTTAAACCCTACAGATCCAATCCTCACTCCTACTGCAGGAGGATCTGGAATACCACCCTCACCACCTCCATCATCCCCTTCTTCATCTGGAGAAGACTCTTCTGATGAAGGCAGTTCCTCTTCCTAGCCTTCCACACCGCCTAAACCAATGGTCAACTAGAACAATCCTACCAGACCCTAGCTCGACCAAGATGAAGTAGCCATACCCGGGCCTCAACATCCCTTACCCAAACATCCAGAGAAGTGTTTTCCCAAGTTTGACCCTAACTCTAAACAGATCGCCGAAGATCATATTAATATTTTTATGTTAGCCATTAGACTCCATAATGTCGAGCATGAAGACGTAGTCTGTAGGTTGTTCCCCTATACTTTTGAGGGCAAAGCCTCTACCTGGTACTTTTCCTAGCAACCCCATACCATCGTGTCATGGGAGAAGTTCGAATCCTTCTTTCTTGAGAAGTTTGGAGATGATAATTCCCCAGAAGTCCTAGTCATGGAACTTTCTAGTTTAAGAATGAATCCCAAATAGAAAATAAAAGACTTTAACCAAAGATTCTTAACACTAAAGAACCGAATCCCTACCGATTCGATGCTTGCTGAGAATCTTATCATAGCATACTATACTAAATCCTTGCATCAAAGTATAGCCATTTGGGTAAAGCGATCTAAGAAAACCACATTGTTAGAGGCCTTCGAAGAGGCCAGTCAGATTAAAAAAGACATCCTTAGTTTAAAAGACACTACTAGCAATGAAACAGAGACTAGTTCATATTCCAAAAAGAAAATCGAAATCCTCCCTAGACCTGCTCAGAATAAAACACAACCTGAAAGCTCAGATTTAGAAAACTTAACAAAAGTTGTTCAAAAACTATCAAATAAAGTTATAGATTTGAAAAGGACAGCCGAAAAAGATTCTTCGAGCAAAGGGCCTTACAAACCCCCGTTTAGGAAGCCTTTTCCCACCAACTGACCTAATACAAATACCGAGGGCCTAAATCTAGAAAGCCTGCAATTCGCCATTCAGAAAATTCTAGAAGCCTAGGATAACTTGATGCCCCCTGAGATCCCTAAGGAAGTAGTTGAACAAGAGACATTTGAAGAAGAAGAATCTTCTCCGAACATTTTTGGACACTTCTCGAATAGCATCTTTCAAGCTAATTTCGAGACAGTACATCCCTACAATACTAGGAGTAAGACAACAAACAAGCCTTCTTAAGAAAGCACTACGAATTTGCCCCCAAAACAGTCTAAACCAGCTGAGACTAAACAGAATCATGCAAACCACAACTTAGATTATGATTTAGTTGAAGATCTAAAAAAGTTAAGGGCTAACATTTATGTTTATGAATTATTAAAATTTATGTTTCTGCTACAAAAAATGTTATAGAATATCGCAGAGAATAGCAAAAACGGTAATCCAAGTAGTAACAAAGTTTTTCAGAACAACACAAAAGTTCCTCAGAAGGCTTCTGCTAAGAACAATTCTGATCCTCACGAGAAGGGAGGCCTTCTTGTAAATAATGTAACAAATGTAGATAAATTAGCTTTAGAGGCTGCGAGTAAAAATCCACAAGCTTCCACTATTAGTACTCGCAGAAATGTACCTCCATTTTGTTAACTTTCAAAATCTTTAATAGGAACGTGCACAATTGTATGGTAGATTTAGGAGCGTCATCCAATGTAATGCCATGGTATGTGTGTCAGAAGATTAATGCTGAACTTGAACCATCCACCTTAAAAATCATCCAACTTGATCAAACTAGTGTTAAAGTTATAAGAGAATTAAGGAATGTGCTGATAAGATTATCGTCTAACCCCAAATTTCATCAAGTGATTGATATTATTTTTGTGGATATTCCATAAGTTTATGGTTTGTTTTTAAGTAGAGACTGGTCAGAGCAGCTACACGGCTATTTCGCAACAGATTGGTCTCACCTGTGGCTACCCGAGAATGGCAAACCCAACAAGATCAAGGTAAATCATGAACGCTACTTAAAGTTCACAGTCACAGATTTAAATGACACCAATGAACCATTTACACCTTCTGCCGATTCACTCGAAATACAAGGGATGGATACCTTTTTTGGCAATTTCATGGCAGAGACTTCCGCTATCATTAATCCAGAATAGCAATCCGAGATTGTAGCATATATGCAGCCAACAGTCTCTACACAATGGTCTCATGCACCCGATAAAAATCAAATATGGTCTCTTTACTTTGACGGGTCAAAATCCAAGGAAGGAGCTGGTGCGAGCTGCGTTATTATTGATCCAGCAGGTAACAAAACCCTGATTGCATGCAAGTTAGAATTTGAATGTACTAATAACACAACAGAATATGAGGCTTTATTGTAGGGCCTCAGAAAAGCATTAGATATGAACATTCAAAATTTGACTGTCTTTGGTGATTCGTAAATCATGATTAGATAGGTAAGAGACTCTATCCACTGTCTGTCTCCGCATCTTAAAAGCTACCAATCTGAGGTATGGAATTTAATGAATAAATTTTCTGCTTTCAACATAAATTCTATTCCTAGATTGAATAATTCTAAAGCCGATTTATTAGCTAACGTAGCTTCAAAACTCTTTCCTACAGAAGGCTTGTCCCCAAATGCATTCTCCGTTGAACTGTTGTTCAGGCCATCTGTTTCCGACAACATCACAAATTGGAGAGTCTTCAATGATGATCAACAAATTATCAGTTTCCTGCATATGGAAGAAACTTTCCAAGGCATGGTGATCGACGAATGCACTCATGACGACAATCTGCATGATTTCACGGTAATACCAGATCCGAGATCTCTTGAATCTTCATCGGACATGGTAAATTTGATCCCTAAATCTGTAGTTAGATTAGAAAATTTTTATGATCTTCAAGAAAAATTCAAAAAATCGGTCAACCTGTAAAACAAATAGTTCCTCGTTATCATATGAAAAAGTAAACTTGGGAACTAATGACAATCCACAGTGCATTAATTTAGGGGTGAGGTGTTCTGAACAAGAGAAAGTCGCATTTATTAAATTTTTTAAGGAATTCAAAGATGTTTTTGCATGGACGTATGATGACCTTAAAACTTTTGACCCTAACATCATACAACACGTCATTTCTATGAAACCCCAAACCTTGCCGTTTCAACAAAAGTTAAGAAAAATGCACCCTAAGCTCAAACCGACCGTCAAAAAAGAATTAAATAAACTCCTGAATGCTAAGATAATTTTCCCAGTTAGGCACACACAATGGGTTTCTAACCTTGTCCCTGTCCGGAAGAAGACTGGTGAAATCCAACTATGCGTCGATTTCCGAAACCTTAATAGAGCGTATGATAAAGACAACTACCCTGTCCCACCCATGGAACAGATCCTTCAACAGGTATCTAGTTCTGAAATACTATCCTTATTGGATGGTTTTTCAGGGTACAACCAAGTCCTGATGTCTCCTCCATACCAACTTAAAACTACCTTCCGCACTCCATGGGGCACCTATGCTTATAGGAAAATTCCCTTTGGACTCATTAATGCCAGTGCCACTTTCCAGAGAGCGATGGATATCGCTTTCTGAGGCTCAATCAATCAATCTGTCGTAGTTTACCTAGATGATGTTACTGTATTTTCCAAAAACAAGACTGATCATTTAGCTCATTTAAGAGTCGTTCTGCAGCGATGTCGTAAATATGGCATTTCCTTGAATCCTAAAAAATATATCTTCGCAGTAAAACAAGGTAAACTCTTAGGATTTATTATGTCAAGAAAAGGGATGATTATCGACCCTGAAAGGACCCAAGTCATCTCGAAACTTCCCCCTCCCTCATCCAAAAAGTCTATGCAGTCTTTCTTAGGCCAGATAAACTTTGTCAGGAGATTCGTCCCTAGTTTTTCCGAAATGGTGAGACCTTTACATAATTTAATTAAGAAAGACTCACAATATCATTGGGGACCCTTAGAAAACCAAGATTTTAATTCAATAAAAAAGTCCATAATAGACGCTCCTTCTCTCATGAGCCCCGACTTATCGCAAGACTTCACGCTTTACACATTTTCTTCTGACCTCTCCTACGCTGTTGTCCTAACTCAAAAGAACGCTGAAAACAATGAAGTCCCAATTGCCCTTATGAGCTTTGCTTTCAAAGGTGAAGAAATTAATTACCCAGTGGTAGATCAACAAGCCTATGTTGTTTTTAAAGAAGTAAAGCACTTCCGATCTTATCTTTTGAAATCTAGGATAAAAATTATTGTCCCTTACCCAGCCGTCAGACATCTGTTAGTGCAGAAAGAACTAGGAGAAAAGAGGGCGAACTGGGTTACCTCCTTACAAGAGTATGACATAGAAATCACCCCAGCTCAAATAGTGAGAGGCCAAGGGCTATGCAAGTTAATTGCTGACTCAGCAGTAGGACAGCAAGAAGAAAACCATGTGTCAAACCCAGGACAACACGATCAAAATTCAATTTGCTATGTACAAAACTCTGTCAGTCCCTGGTATGACGATATAAAATTCTATCTTGAACATGGGTCAGCCCCTCGTCACCTAGATCCCACTAAAAGAAGAGTGTTAAGATTAAAATCTGCCTCCTTTCAGTTGATTAATGGTATTTTGTTTTGCCAAAATTTTGATGGAGTACTAATGTGTTGTCTTGAGAAAGATGAAGCAGAAAAGGTCTTACTAGAATTGCATGCAGGAGAAGCTAGTGGGCATTTTGGTGGGGACACCATTGCCCATAAAGTTTTAAGAGAAGGTTATTACTGGCCCACACTTTTTAGAGATTCTCATTCCTTGTGTCGCAAGTGTATTATTTGTCAAAAAGCATCCGAGAAGACACATAAACTAGCCTTTCCTTTACAGTCTGTCTCAGTAGACTCCCCTTTTCAGCAGTGGAGTCTTGATATTATAGGTCCAATCAATCCGCCATCCTCACAGCAGCATAAGTTTATCATAACAACCATAGAGTACTTCACCAGGTGGTCTGAAGCTGTCGCATTAAGAACTGTGAATACCAGTAAGGTAATTGCCTTTTTAAATTCAAATATTATTACTCGTTTTGGTATCCCTGACTGTTTAGTATTCGATAACGCTTCTTATTTTTCGTCTCTTGAGATGAGCGAGTTCGCTCTAGAAAAAGGAATTAAATTGAAATATTCTGCCAGCTACTACCCCTAGGGCAATGGATTGACAGAATCAACAAATAAGAATCTCATTGGTTTTCTTGAAGATATTATGGAAAGGTTTGGTTTCCTAGACAATATCATCACTGAAAACGCTGCATCCTTAAATTCTGAGCCATTGATCAAATTCTGTGAGCAGTTCAGGATTTCATTGACCCACTCTACCCCCTACTACCCTCAAGTCAATGGATTAGCATAGTCCTTTAACAAAATCCTGATAAATATCATCAAAAGACTGTTAGAGGACAATAAGAAAGCATATGATTCAAAGCTCAAATTTACTTTGTGGGTCGATCGAGTGACAACAAAAAGGTCCCTGGGTATCTCTCTTTTCCAACTTGTATATGGGACTGAAATAGTTTTTCCTTCCCAGCTCATCCTGCCTGTGGAAAAATTATTTCAAGACTACCAAGGAGAACCCGATGATATGATCAGAAGAATTCATCAACTGGTAGAATTTGTTAAGAACCAAACATCAATATAGCATAGAAAAACCTCAAGAAAAGTACTCAACGCCTTGA
>SNQJ01S0083799.1:72188-85153 GCA_010110895.2 Picea sitchensis
CTCTCTCCATATCACTCTTGACCTTATAGGGATAGATGGGTCTACTAGGGCCAAAGTGGATATAGTTGTTTCTTATGAATAGAGGGGGAGAGGGAGAGAACAAGATGAGGGAGGGAGAGATTCAACAAGCTCAATCATCTTTTTTTATTTTTTAATGACACAGTTAACACATGCCTCGATATTCCATTTAACCTCTATATACCTCCCTATGTTTTTACTCCTCCCTCCAACCCTCTCTCTCCATCTCACTCACAACCTATGATCTTCTACTCTATCTCTTTATCTATCCATGCCATTGATCTCAACCTATCACAGTTTTCTAAAACACTCTCACACTCTCACACATTCTCTTACATAATATTGATTATGAGTAATTTAACTTACTTCATTTGTATCACACTCTTGACCTTTATTTCTCTCTCTCTCTCTCTCTCTCTTGAGTCTATATCCATATCACTCTTGACCTCTCTCTATCCCTCTCAACCTCTCTCTATCCCTCTCACACTCACAAAATCTCTCTCTCTACCCCCCTCTCCATCTTCCTCTCTCTCTCTACCACCCTCTTTGTCCTCCTCTCTCTCCCTCTCACATCAAACAATCTCTCATATAATATTGATTGGGAGTAATTTAACTTACTTGAGTTGTATATATCACACTCTCTATGTCTCTTCTTCTCTTTCTCTCTCTCCATATCACTAGTATCGACCTCTCTCTCTCTCTCTCCCTACCCTAGCCCCCTCTTTGTCTTATTATATCTCTCTACCCCCTTCTTTATCTTCATCTCTCTATACCTTCCTCTCTCTCCCTCTCACATCACACATTCTCTCATATATCAGTTATGATTAATTTAACTTACTTCATTTGTATATATCAAACTCTCAATATCTATTCTGCTCTTTCTCTCTCTCCATATCACTAGTCTTGACCTCTCTCTCTCCCTCCCACACTCTCACACACTCTCTCTCTACCCCACCCCCCTCTTTGTCTTACTCTCTCTCTCTATATCCCCCTCTCTATCTTCATCTATCTCTACACCCCTCTCTATCTTCGTCTCTTTCCCTCTCACATCACACATTCTCTATGTCTTCCTCTCTCTCCCTCTTACACTCTCACCCATTCTCTGATGTACTATCGATTGTGAGTAATTTAACTTAATCCATTTGTATCGCACTCTCAACCTCTCTTCTACTCTCTCTCTCTCTCTCAAGTCTCTCTCCATATCACTCTTGACCTTATAGGGATATATGGGTCTACTAGGGTCGAAGTGGATATAGTTTTTTCTTATGCATAGAGGGGGAGAGGGAGAGAACAAGCTGAGGGAGGGAAAGAGCCAATAAGTTGAGCCGTATTTTTCATTTTTTAATGACACGGTTAGAACATCCCTAGATATTCCATTTCACCTCTATATACCTCCCTATGTTTGTACTCCTCCCTCCAACCTGCTCTCTCCATCTCACTCACAAACTATGATCCTCTTCTCTCTCTCTCTCTCTATCTATCCATGTCATTGATCTCTATCTATCATAGTTTTTTAACACAATCTTACACTATCATAGTACTCTCACATTGTCACACTATCATAGTACTCTCACACTATCACGGTATTCTCACACTCTCACACATTCTCTCACATAATATTGATTATGAGTAATTTAACTTACTTCATTTGTATCATACTGTTGACCTTTATTTCTCTCTCTCTCTCTCTCTCTCGTCTATATCCATCTCACTCTTGACCTCTCTCTATCCCTCTCATACTCACAAACTCTCTTTTTCTCTACCCCCCTCTTTTTCTTCCTCTGTCTTCCTCTCTCTCTACCCCCCTCTATGTCCTTCTATCTCTCCCTCTCACATCAAACATTCTCTCATATAATATTTATTGGAAGTAACTTAATTTAATTCATTTGTATATATCACACTCTCGACCGCTCTTCTTCTCTGTCTCTCTCAATATCACTAGTATCTACCTCTCTCTCTCCATCCCACACTCTCACACACACACTCTCTCTACCCCAACCCCCTATTTGTCTTACTATCTCTCTCTACCCCCCTCTTTGTCTTAATCTCTCTCTACCCCCCTCTCTGTATTTCTCTCTCTCCCTCTCACATCACACATTCTCTCATATATCAGTTGTGAGTAATTTAACTTACTTCATTTGTAAATATCACACTCTCGACCTTTGTTCTTCTCTTTCCATCTCTCCCTCCCATACTCTCACACACTCTCTCTCTATCACACCCCCCTCTTTGTCTTACTCTCTCTCTCTCTACCTCCCTCTCTATCTTCATATATCTCAACCCCCATCTTTGTCTTCCTCTCTTTCCCTCTCACATCGCACATTCTCTATGTCTTCCTCTCTCTCCCTCTTACACTCTCACACATTCTCTCATGTAATATATGTTGTGAGTAATTTAACTTACTCCATTTTTATCACACTATCAACCTCTATTATACTCTCTCTCTCTCTAGTCTCTCTCCATATGAATCTTGACCTCTCTCTATCCCTCTCACACTATCACAAACTCTCTCTCTATCCCCCTCTCTATATTCCGCTCTCTCTACTTCGGCCCCCTCTTTGTCTTACTCTCTCTGTCTCTCTCTCTATCACCCTCTATGTCTTCCTCTGTGTCCCTCTCACATCACACATTCTCTCATATATCAATTGTGAGTAATTTAACTTACTTCATTTGTATATATCACACTCTCAACCTCTATTCTTCTCTTTCTCTCTCCATCTCACTAGTCTCGACCTATCTCTCTCCCTCCCACACTCTCAAACACTCTCTCTCTACGTTGGACCCCTCTTTGTCTTACTCTCTCTCTCTCTGTCTCTACCCCATCCCTGTCTTCATCTCTCTCTACCCCCCTCTCTATCTTCCTGTCTCTCCCTCTTACATCACACATTCTCTCTATTTTCATCACTCTCCCTCTCATACTCTCACACATTCTCTTTATCTTCCTCTCTCTCCCTCTCAGACTCTCACACATTGTCTCATGTAATATCGATTGTGATTAATTTAAATTGCTTCATCTCTCTCTACCTCTATCTATCCCTCTCACACTTGTTATAGAAATATTTGCCTCATGTCATGCAATCTTGCATAGAGGGCCTTTTTCCATTTTCCCATGCAAACTTGAAATACCTTTTTTGCAAATCCCAGAGCTAAAAACATGTTTTTTCCACATATACACACCTTGCCTATATTACAACATGCATATATGCAGGTTGCACCACTACAACCCACATACATTGGGATTTGTGCCCAAAATTAAAAAATGGTGTCAGGTTTCCATGTCACATCACAAGATTAATGATCCTTGGCCTTCCATATACTTCAAGTGTTTTGACTTGACCCTTCTGTTCCAATTGAAGGCTACAAATGGGCCAAATCTGATCTATGGAAATGAGGAGAAAGAATTCAACTTTGAGAGCAAAGTTACTATGGAGAAATTATTCACTTCACATTGAGTTTGCATCCCTTTGTCCTTTAAGTCTGAACACATTGTTCAACCCCCAAGCTCTTCCCTTATTGATTGAGAACCTCATTGTCTCTCTTATATGATCTTGACTTTGGTTGAGGATTGAAGTGGTGGAGGCCACATAAGTGTGTAACTCATTCGCTTATGTTGATTACATATTAATAGAAATACTCTTTTCTAGTCTAATTAATATCTTGCAAATATTTGAATTGTTATTCCATGGGATTATTTGTGATGAATATTGATGGATTATTCTATTGAATGGGATAACATTATCTATTATCAACATATCCTTGCATTTCATGGTTGTTGAGGACTAGTTGTAGGTATATTTCTTTGGGTCAAGTGCTCAACGGTGGACTTCATCGAACGACTGGATGAGGTAGGCCTTTTATCTTTTCTTTCTAGAATATTTGTTTATATAGAACACTTGAGATTAGAGTCGATTTTTGCAGTCATTTCCATCTGTTGTGGTTTACCCCTAGCCATAGAGAGATTTTCCCCATAACAGAATTGACAACCATGCTAGGGAGATAATCTTCTTTTTTGAGGTTTGGAGTGTTTTTCTCCTTAGATTTCTCTCGTTTATATTGAGTTTATTTTCGTATGATTGCTTGACAGCCTATGTTCAGTCTGAGTCTAAGTTTCTTAGTCTTCTCCTTAGCCTGACTATGTTTTGACACATATACGCGGGTTTTTTCTTGACAGTCACGTACATATGTGTGCTCTCCTTCTACAAGATGCGTACATACACGCTTTTCCCTTGAACAATCACTTACATCAAACTTTGTTTCTTGGTGGCTGGGTTTGATGGTTGTTGGGTAGGTTTTGATGATTTCTGAGTCTTTTTGGGTCTCTGTGGTGACTGTTAAGTGTTTGTGGAGTGACAGGCCCTGTCTTTGATTGAATTTTTGGGTAGCTCCTTTCTCATCATCTTTTTCATTTGATTCTCCTTGCATCTTGGGATGAGTGTTTTTCTTCTTGATATCCTACTTGGTTTGTCTCTGTTTACACATAGTAGAGTCTTTATATCAAGTTGTTTTTCAGTCCTTGCATTTTCATTTTATTATATTAAAATTACAAAAAAATTAGGCATTTTACATTGTTGGCATTTTGATCTTTTGATTCTTTATCATTTATCTTAGTGCATGTAAAGAAAGATTGCATTTTATTTAGAATTGCATAATTGTATTGAAAATTTCATTTTTGAAAAGCATATCATTTATTGGAAATTTAAGTTAGGAATTTGCATTGTATTCATATTCATTTATTTTACTTGTTGATTCATAACATCACTAGTTTCACGAACACAACTTTTGAGTAAGAAAGTTCATTAAAAGTAACACTATAATTTAAAATTGATTAGTAACAATTTTATTTTTCTAGGGTGCACAATCTAGCTTAGGATTTAGATCCTTGGAATAGGATTTTGTGAGAAAACTTCTCCAAGGATATTAAATCAACATATGTGTCTAACTAAGGGAGTGGAGAAATCCATTATATAATTGGTAATATCAGGAGGCTCCGCTTACACCAGAGTTAATCACGAGGTTCCGTGAGGTTGGTTGAAGGGATACCCCCCTGATACCTTCTTAGCTTTAGATATATTTCTGGGGATCTATTCGTATATAGGGATCTTGCTAGTTCCCTTACCTTCATGAGAGGTGGTGCTTTCAAGTTTTTTGGCTTTTCTACTCTTCCCATATGATGGACCTGACTTACGACTGTTCGCATGTGCATCATTTATACCATGGTTTCTTAGTTGCTTGTCTTAGGTACCACATAGGTTACTTACAGGGGTTATTTTGAAAGTTCCCTGGGTTAGATAAGGTTCAGACAACACACAACCTTTATGGAGGATTACCTTTCTGGGGGGGATCTGACTAACTAGTTGTTAAGCCCATGAGAGACATTATAATTGATTATGTTTCCTCCAAAATTTAGTAGCAGAGTTGCAGGCTCCTCTTGGGCGAGGCATACCTAATTTAGAGAGGGAGGTCCCTTTCAACCACTTTATCTTGTTTGTGTGCATATTGATCGTTTGATTATTTTTGGTGTGCCCTTTGATTATTAGTAGACCTTTGATATTTTATACCATGCCTTGAGTTGTCATTATCATGGATAGTGGAGTTCCCATGGATCCCTCCTTTACCGCTACCCTCCCCCATGATGTTCCCTCATTTCATGGAGACGAATCCATCCACTTTTCATAATGGTATGCATAATTATGACACTCAGTCCATGCCTTGGGTCTCTAGTCATTTTCCTATTTATATTCCAAACATACCTTCACCCTTTCCATCCTCTCCTCGACCCAATTATATGAATCCAAGTTTTGGATCTGGGGGTACCATGGCCCCACCATCTACGTCTTCATTTTATAGGAGTCATGTCCCTCTACCAAATCTCACCGTGGGAGGTTGGAACCTCCCCTCTTACGGATCTAGTCCTATCCATGGTTTTTTAGGAGCCAGTACTCAAATGGGTGGTTATTCTACTTATTACACCCCATCTGTGTATCCTTCGTCTGCCATGCCAATGCCTATGAACAATTTTCCCACAATGGGTTCACATATATCCTCAAGTATTTCATACGGAGGGAACCATTTTTATGGTATAGGATACCCTTTTCACGTAACCCCTTCACATGGGGGAAATATATATCCTCACTTGAATAATCCTTATCATAATTTTGTCTCTTCACAAACATCTTCTTCCGTGATGATGACTATCCAAACCTCTATGGATCAATTAGGCAGAGGATACTACCTTTCTAGACAGGGACATGGTGTAAACCAAGATCCTTCCTAGTCTGCAATGTCTCAAAACCAATATTTCCTGGGACCTTGGTCTCAAATACCACAACTTACCACCGTCGCTAGTCCAGTCACTACCATTCATACTGGAGCTCCATCACCAACCGCTGCTAGTCATGTTGGATATTGGTTGATAACCTCTGCAAGTCACATTGTAGAACAACAAACAACCACTGCTAGTCATGCTGGTGGCATCACTCTAGTCGCCATGAGTCATACCGATATCACATTTCCAACCTCTGTACATCATGTGGGAGATGAACCTCCATCCTCTACCAGTCACGATGAGAGAATGTCAAAAGCCATTGTAAATGATTTTGGGGGAACTCATATGATTCAAAAACCTAGACATGTTAGAAATAAGCCCAAGTTCCTTTGCAGGACTTGCGAAAGAGATCACCTTACTCGTTTTTGTCCTTCTATTGTTGGGATACCGAAAGCGTGGTTCTCACTTGGGGTCCCTTCGGTTTCTGAGTCATATGTGGTTTCCCCACATTTTGTTTCTCCTTTGATTGAAACGACATTCATGTCGATGCAATCATCACCTGACCACACTCCCATTTTTTAGGGTGATGTGTCTCCTAGCCTTGTTTCCATGCATCCTATTCAACCCACGGTTGAAGAAGTGGTCACACCGGTGCAATCTATGATCAATACAACTCTTCTTTTGGAGGGTGATGCATCCTTCAACCATGTCATTATCATTTCTAGTACTGCACCTTCTGAACAAGAGAGAGTTTTACTCTCCCTGAGTACTCTCCCTCCAAGTCCTGGAGAGGTTCCCTTTGACTTGGATGGTCTTGTGAGGTATACAATGCCTCCTCCTATGTCCTTTCAAGTAAGAGACTTTATTCGATATGTCATGGAGAAGGTAACCTCTTCTATCACTTTACCCTCATCAACTTGGAGAGATTTGGGTTTTCCCAAGATTGTGTCAGCTATTCATAATATGATGACCTTTCACATAAATCTTGTGCGGGAGCCTCGGCCTCCCCCATGACATGCCTCCTAGAAACCTCTCAATGATTTTGATTTAAGCTCTTTTCCAAATTGTCTTCAAAAAGAGAAAATATTGTCAAGTGAACTTGTCTCTTTCACACTCGTAAATTGGATTTGAAAGGACGTCTATTTGGTTCAAGTTTATCCATTTTTCAAAAAAAATAGACTAAGATTACGAAAAAGGGCATTTTTTGGAATTAAGTTTTGATTGCATCTCATTCCCTTGCTTGCAGTAGTCATCCTATTATCGGTTCTCACTTTGCATTATAAATCGTTTTCCTCAAAAAAAAATCATCCTCAACCAAGCAGAGCCTTATTTATATCCTTCACAACTTGACACCCATTACCCAGGAGGGAACATTCCCCCGAGTGTCCATCTCCCGCATGCACCTCCTTGCATTAAGCATAGGTATGTTCCACTACTGGAACTAGTTTTTCTTACTTGCGACACTCGTTTCCTCCTCTGTATCATAGCATTCATTTGACTATGAAAAAACAATAAAATATGGGCAGGAAGGGAGTATTATCTTATATTGGTAGCAGTCATGTTTCCTTTGAACATAGCACACATTTTTGTATTCCACTTATCATCATAATTTTGTGTTTAGCATGACCTTAGGAAGCTGAGATCTTACATAGAATTTACTTCTCTTATTGGTTACTCTTCTAGTCCCTATGGAGAATTTGATTGATGTCTCCTGCATCTCAAATTTTCATCATTGATTCTATGCTTCCAGTGTCTTCCATATGTCTCATGCTCTTGTTCAAAGGATATCTATCAGCCTGTGTCAGCCATTCCTCAGAACTATTGACTTTGCATGTTGGCCATACCCTCAGTTTGTCTCAAAATCACATGAATTTGTAGTCCTATTGTGCACCCTAGTCCTACTTTCCTCATTGGTAGGTAACCTTGAACCCAATAGTCGACATTTCATCATTGGTCATTGAATGGGTGGTTTACCTTATGTTCGACGGAAAGAAATCTATTCACACATTGGAATTCATGTAGTGTCTTCGATGCCATTATCCATATTGGTGGTTTCCTCACCTTTATCCACATTTTTCCTCATTGGATTCTATTCAAAGGGTCATTTTCGTGTACCACTTGCACTTGGCACACGTGAAATATGCACAGGGTCATTGGTTCATGAACATGTTCTTCGTTTGATTTCCTCCTAGAGTCCTATGAGTACCTAGAGGATTGCATTCATTAGTGGAAGGTTCTCTCACCATCGATAGTTGGGAATACATCAATGCCTCCTAATCGATGGATTCTTCAAGTGTTTGACCCTAACTCCTTTATTCCCACTTGTAATAATGTAATCGATTCCTTGATACCTACTTTCATCATTAGTAGGTTGTCTCATGTTTTTTAATGGTATACCTCAATCACTGGTAATCAAATGAAGTCTCATTGTGTTTGACCTCAACTCCTTTATTTATATGATTTAGACTTGCACCTTTGGCGGATTGTGTAGAATAATTGAAGACATCAGTTTATAGTCACATATTTCCTGAGTTGTTGCTACCTTTCATGGGACCAATACCTATATGACTTCAGTGATCATGGGAGATCATATTGTACTCCATTTTATACAGATGTTGGCACAGGGGCAGACCCAGGGTTCAACACTTCAGCAACGCACCAACAAAAACCTAACTACTAGCCCTTTTGGCAACACCTACGAAGAAGATGAGATAGGGATGGTTGCAGGACTCAGATGTATGCAACCTATCTGGGAAACAGATCTGTGATTAGAACACCTTAACAAAGCACTTACTAGTTTTCATTCATTAGTACTTAGCCTATGTCTACAACACAGATAAACCCTAATTACAGTGCAACGTAGTATTCAACAAGATTCAACACATTCAAGCATTAAGCACATCAACATGGATCAGATATATCATCTTATTCACATCATTAGGCACTAAGATATCATATTCATCTAATCATACATCATTTCACTAAGCATTAATCATATCAACCATAAAACAACCATAATGCACAAAGAAACCACAACATAGGAAATACGTGGTTCACCCCCAGCCTAGGGCTACGTCCACCAACTCTTCTTCTCTTTATTGTCTTATGTCAATCATCTACAAGCATAGAGCCACAGGGTCCTACTCCACATATAACAGGAGATCTGCAAACATCTCACTAGATCCTCCTTCCCTGATCTAGGTTACATCACAAAGCCTTTACACAATCTCTTACAGTCACTTGCACTTATCCTTACAATCCTCACACAGTATGCACAAAGCATTTACAACTATCACTTTCACTTAGCACATTGGCCTTCACTTTCCCTTAGAACCTTGTCCTTCACTTGCACTTAACACCTTGGCCTTTACTTTCCCTTATCACCTTGGCCATTACCTTCCCTTATCACCACCTACTTACATCGCCTAGCTTTCCATTTATACATTACAAAATGGGACTAAACATGGGCAAACCCATGGGTCGACATCCCCATACCTGTTACATAAACCCTAATCCCAAAAAATCCCTAAAAGGGGTCGATATCCTACGATCTCCACTTTGACTTATGCTTCGCCTTCAACAACCTGTCAAAGTCCCAAAATAGGTTAAACCAAACTAAGGATCTCCAAAACTTGGTCAAGGGCTAACATGCCCCCAAAACTCACCTGTGACTTGTCCCAAGTCACTCTGACTTGGGTAGCTCTACCTCAAAATCCTCGAGCCTGGCTTGAGCTACTTCCACCTACTACTACGCCAAGGCCTCTTGCTGGATGAACTCCTGAAGAAATACCTCGTTCACAATTCCTTCCAAGCGTTTATCAACTGCAGTGACTACTTGTTCTAGTTCTGCTCCTCGCCCTTTAATATCTTTGAACAGTTGGCAAGATGCATCCTTGAATGGTTGGAGCTTCTGAGTTACTTCCATGACTTTTCTCTGTATGGCATGGATGTGTTGTTAAACAATGCACTATTCCTAGGATCATTTCAGTGTCTCAATTGTTGACAAGAGCTTCAGTTATTCCTGTACCATTGTTTCTTGCTTCTATGCCTCCTGGAGTTGTGACTCCAGTGTCTTTAGTTCAGGGTCCTTAGTAAGTCGCTCATATGTCTGCGCACTTCTACTGCTAATTTGTTGACATTCCAAAGCTAATGCTCTAATCCTCTCAACTGCGCTCCGGGAAGTGGCTTCTCATTGGTCTCGCGCGTCCTGCGAAGTACTTGGTACTGTTTGTAGCTCTAGATATTCCAATCTCTATTGAAGTTGCTGAATGGATTCAAAAAGCCTCACCACTTGATGCTCTACTAGGTCTTCCTCCTTTTTCTCTAAGCCCATCACAGAGCGAAGTGCTATGTTGACTGCTTCTTTGACTCTGACCTACTCTACGAACAACTGTTCTTTCTCCTGCTGGATCTGTGCTTTCTCCTCTTCAAACTTCGTTTGGAGGGCAACCTTATCCTGCATTTCTCTATTACTCCCTCTTATGCTTGCTTCAGGGCCACTGTGGCATGTTTTGTTTCTTCCTGTGCACAACGAAGGCGAGCTTCGGTTGCATCAGCTAGTATGTGGAGTTGGGTAGGCTCATCTCCAAACTTTGCTTCTTCTGATGGCAGGGGTGAAATGGACACTACGCGGATGGAGTGAAGGGCCTGTTGTACCCCTCGCAGTTCTGCTTCAATTTTTTCATACATGGTCTTTTACTTAGCTTCATTTATCTGCAAAATATCTCTTCGAGTCATCTGATACTGTTGCGATGATGAAGTCGAAGTCATCAAGTGTGAGCATAGTCTACAACTTGGACTTACTAGCTTTTGATTTCTTCTGCAATGTGGGTTTCATGGGAGAAACCTTTCTTTTGTTAGATGGATCTATGTCATTAGGGGGATTCTATGGTAGTGTTACTTCGCCTTGCTTCTGTTGATCTTCTTTTCCATTTTTCTCTTCTTTATCTACTTCATCATGACCTCCTCCTACAAGTGATTCTGAAGCAGTTTATTTGGATGCGCTGCTCAACTGTTGGACCTCTTATGTCTTCTTCCTCTGAATCCACCACGAGGGTTGAAGTTTCCTCTTCCAAGGGAATTATACTACGTAGTGTTCCCTTCTTTTTGTTTTTCTAGAATATCTTACCAATAATCAACTGGAAAGCAAGGTGCACTGTGCCATTCTGGATAGAGGCTACCTTGTAGCCTCGCTTCCCCTTCTCTACATCGTCATATGTATATTTAATCTTTTGCACCAGGGTGCGGTCTGCAACCTTTCTGGGTAAAAGTCTTGCAGGTCTGGTCCCTGCATGCTCAATCCAGTGATCCAATTGATCAACATCGGATCAATGGTGATGCGTATGTAAAGCCACAAATAACTGCGATGGAAGCTCAACATCAGGAGCTTAAAAAACACGTTAACCTCCTTGTGCCTTCCAAAATGGGGTATTTTCATCATGTTTAGAATAGTGGACTGCGCGAGGTCCATAGTCCATGGTTGGGTGATTATCTTTGACTTCTTCCCCTTCATCCTAGTTAAATACCTATGAGGGGTGAGCATGTTAAATTTCTTTCGATCCCCTAGGTTAAAGTCACTGATCTTTAGTGTCATGATCTTATCCAACTGAGACTTTCCTGTGTGTATCCCATTTGGGAGGTACGCAGTGACCAAGGTGTAGTCGAAGTCCCTAGGAACACTGTCATGATTCACCGCACCAACCAGAAGTGGGATGTGGTAGGGCAGGATGGATGGGATTAATTTCGCACTCACAAAGTCATCTCGTTGCTTAGTTATTGTAACACCCTATTTCCCCTAGTCTGTAAAAATAACTATGCTGGCCAAGAACTATGGAAAACTCAAAGATGTGAATGTGTGATTTTCAATGGACCTTAGTATAAAAGGTCGACGGATGTAAATAATGTATGAATATATGTTGCAGGACTGTTGGGAGGGGGATGTGCTGAAAAGAGACCACGATGGATGATGAAAGGTGGTGGAAGGCACCTGGAATGGTGGAGTTAACTTCCACCGAAACCAATACCATATTTGGTCTTCACTGGCCCGAAGACCAAGAGTGACTCGCTGGCCCAGAAATGAATTACTCACCAGGTTGGTAGGTGAAGAGGCTCCTCATGAGTTAATCAAGGATGGGGGTGAACCGCCCATTTGTGAAAGCCTCAGACCTGACCATCGTGGGGAAGTTTGTGCCACACGCAACCTTGCTGAAAAAAAAGGCAGGAAAGAGGTGTGGAAGGGGGCGGTCGCGATAGAGATCGCAAGAAGGGAGAAATCAGAAGGACTCTGAAAAAATATACAGAGTGATTGATAAGCAGAGAAGAAGGAGAGTAACCTTTGTTCTCGACTTCTGACGAACAAAGACTCAGTCTCACAGGATCGTGGTCTAAGCTCCGGGGTGGCTAGTGGTAAATCCATTTGGAATCATTGAGCCTACGGTTGGGTGGAAACGAGCACCCCTCTCAGCAGTTGCATCAAACCTGGTGTTTTTCCGACAAGTGTTACATCTCATATCTTGAAATTAATATTCTGACATGTGTGTTCATGGTTTGTGCAATTATGAATGGTTTCAGTATAAGACCATTTGTATGGTGTTTTGATCAGAAATGGTGGCTATATGCTTATATTGGAAAAACCACCTATCGCTTACGTAAATATATATATATATATATATATATATATATA
>SNQJ01S0083800.1:7250-40274 GCA_010110895.2 Picea sitchensis
ATAAGTTGAAGAGGATAAGGTGAGGAGGTTAGGATGATCCCACTAAATCATGAAAGCGAGTAAGATCCAAACCATTCGGATGCCACCTCACCATAGAAGTTTCTCCTTCTAGAAGATTCGAGAAAACTCTTGTTTTTCCCATGTGTAGGCATTCTCGCACCCTGCCTATAGAGAAACCTGCAAACATCTCACACCCTAGCTATGGTGAAACCTACGAGAATCAGGCATTCTCACACCCTAATACATAGGCAGCCTACGAACTTCCTTTTTTATAGGGTTTTTCCAAAGGAAAATGCAACTTCTTTTCTCAGGAAAAGTTCTTCTACCTTCTCTCTTTAGGAACTCAGGCCACTGACACCTCTGAAGGAAACATATAGGTTTACATCATTAACGGTCATAGGGATGACAAAAATAATGCGTAACAAGAACTCAAATTTCAATATGGTGGAAACCATTAGAAATCTCGTGGTGAGCAAAAGCCGATGGAGATCTCAGAATTAGGATTTGAGATTGTTAAGGAAAACAAAGTTATGATGCCCCATCCCTTAAAATAGTATTTAGGGATCGGGTGTGTTACAAATTCACAGTGTATTCGGTCACATTCCTCTGTAGAGAAAATCCTCCATAAAGTCTATGTGTTTTTCAATCCCTATCTGACTTAGGGTACCTTTAGAATAACCCCTGCAAGAAACCTGTGTGGATAACTAGGTCAAGCAACTAAGGTCACCACAATATAACCAATGCTCGGGAAAGAAGTCACATGATTGTTCCACCATATGGACAGGGTAGCAGATCCCAAAGTCTCGAAAGTGCCACCTCTCATGGAGGTAAAGGAACTAGCGAAACCCTCATATACGAATAGAACCCCCAAAATATATCTGATGCTAGGAAGGCATTAGAGGGTTGTCTCTGCAACTAACTTCGTGCAACGTCGTGCTTAACTCCGGTGTGAGTGGAGCCTCCCGAGGACACTAATTACACAATGGGTTTCACCACTCCCTGGTTAGACACATATGTTTAGTTTTATAGCCTTGGAGAAGTTTACTCACAAAATCTTATTCCAAAGCCCTAGATCCTAAGATTGTTTGTGTACCCTGAAAAATAAAATCGTTTCTAATCAATTTTAATTATTCAACATTAATTTTGGTGGATTTTTCTTACTCAAGAGGTGCAATCGTGAAAATAATGGTGTTATGACTCAACATATAAAAATGAAAAAAATGAAAAAAAAATGCTAAGTACTTGCCTTGTTTTTCAAAGAAATGGTATGCTTCTAAATGTTGTGCATAGGATGCAATCTCTTCAATTTCAATGAAGTGAAATCTTTCCTAACATGCCAGAACTAATGTAATGCAGAAAAAAGTGCAAATGCTCTAACTAAAATGCAATTTTTTTTTTTTTTTTTTCGTATTTTCAATATAATTAAATGAAAATGCAAGGAATGAATAAACAACCTCGCAGGCAGACCCTACTACATGCACAAGAATACTAGCCAAGCAAGACATCAAGCAACGACTACCCAAACCAAAATGCAAGAACAAAAAATGAGAAAAATGACAAGAAATGAGTTCGCCCAAAAAAATATTCAACAATGATGCAACTTCCTATCACTCTGTAGGCACTCAATAGACAGGACAAGGACCCAAAAATTCTCAGCAACCAACATAACTCACCCAAAAAACACTAAACCTAGCCAAAATGACTTAGAAAATAATGTACGTGACTGTCTAGGGAACATAAGCATATATACATGCCCTAAACATAGACAACACATGTATGTACATGACTGTCAAGGGAAAACCAATGTATGCAAAGAAAGACACTGACTGGGAAAGGGTTATGCCAAGAAACTCATATACAAATAAAAATACAGGTTGTCAAGCAACATGCAACGTAGAAACTCAGGAAAGCAAAGATCAATAAAGGAGAAAAATCACCAAATAACCTTGAAAGGGAGAATCCCCGACGGATTCGCCAATTCTGTTATGAGGAAAATATCTTTATGGCCCGGGGTAAACCACAACAGAAGGAACAACACACAAAAATCAACTCTAGTCTCAAGTATTCTAGATAAAATGGAAATTCTAACAACAGGAAGGTTAGGATCCTACCTTGTTCGGATGTCTGAAGAAGACCACAATTGAGCTCACGATCCAACACTTGATACCTGCAACTTGTCCTTTATATCCAATATACACATGCATATGTAAATTATATAAAATCTTAGTATATAAACTAGAATAATACACTAACATGTATAACAAATATGCCCATGGAAAGTAATACAAATATTTGCAACACATAGTTGGATGAGAAAATTGTATTTCTATTAATGTAATCAATAGAAGCACATATATGACAAACTTTTGGAACAACACATATTGGAACTGAGAAACTAAGTACCTCCACTTGGGCCTTCACCACTTCAATCCTCCACAAAGGCAAGCTCACAAGTAGTAGGAGCAATTGATTTTCTCCTTCTCAAGATAGGAACATCTTTGGGGATGAACATAAAAGAAGTTCATACTTTCAAGGACAAAGGGATGTAGACTCAATATGAAGTGAAATTTCTCCAAATTGTCTTTTCTCTCTTTCTCCTATTCCTTTGAGGCTTGTGTATGGCTCAATTTATAGCCTCCAAATGGACTTAGAGGGTCGGGTCAGAGTGTTTCCAGTATATGGAAGGTCAAGGATCATGGATCTCGTGACATGGCATTGAATCCCGACACATTTTTTTAATTTTTGAACACAAAACCCGATGTACACAGGTCATAATGGAGCAACCTATGTATACGCGAGTTGTCTAACTATGGCCTACGTTTATGTACACATTTTTTAATTTTTTACTCTAGAATGAGCAAAATGGGGGATTTGATTCTGCATAGGGAAAGGGAAGGCCATCGAAGCAAGATGCACAGAGTGTGGAAAAAAATGTTGCAACACTTACTACTAATATCAACACACTGGATGACATTTAGGATAGCTTCTCTACATTTATTAAAATATCTACGGACACCAACTATCTGGAAAATACATTATACCAAGGAGTTGAATCCTCACACTCAATGGGACTTCACTCTGGCACCCTTTCTCATGATCTTTTCCTTCCTAAAGTGGATGTGAATAAATTTGATGGCTCAAACCCCATTGCATGGGTCACTCAATTGGAACACTATTTTTCACCGCATGGAAACACTGATGACTTAAAGAAATTTTTTGTTGGTGTCTTACTTTTATACCTAGAGTGTTGGAAATGGTTCCAGTGGCATAAGAATTCCCACAAAGGTTATATTTCTTGGACTCATATTGTCACATATATTTATGAATGTTTTGACACCGATACTCATCATTTGGGATGCTTAACCAATCTTAAACAGTCAGGTACAGTTGAATATTACATCTCTTCTTTTGAGCAACTGGTTTTCCTCATAGAAGGCATGTCAGATACCTTTTTCAAAGAATGTTTTATTAGCAATCTAAAGGAATACATACATTCTCATGTTTTAATGGCTCGCCCTACCACTTGGCTTGAAGCCACTTACCAAGATAGGGAAGCATAACAAGTGGTTACTACTCAAATAAAAAAACTAGCCTTTATTCCCCACCCCCATCCCACCAATCCTTCTCATCCATCTCCTCTCCTCAGATTCACAAATTAACTAGGGCTTAAATGAATGGACATCAACTTAAATGCCATTGTTACAATTGTGATGAAAAATATTTTCTTGGGCACAATTGTAGGGATCAAAAAAATTTCATGGCCTTTCTTGAAGACATTTCATAAGATGATGGTGATGATCTCCCTCAATAACCTCTTCCTTAACTAGATGATGAAAATCTTCCTTCAAATCAACCCACTATGGAACCCCAAATCTCCCTGCGCTCCTTGACTAGTATTAGCTCCCGAAACTCTTAAATTAATTGGTCATATCAAGCATTGTAAAATCATTGTCTTAATTGATAAAGGAAACACCTATAAATTTATTCACCATTGTATCACCCAAGAGACACATTTTTATATCCATGTAGTGAACAAATTTCAGATCATGATTGCTAATGGTGGAACCATGAAATGTGGGGGTCATTTTGAAAATGTGTGCCTTCAAATTGGTGATTATTATTTGAAATCCCACATGTTTTCCATTGAAATGGGTGATTGTGACATTTTTTTAGGTGTTGAATGGTTGTGCACACTGGGTCCCATCACCATGGATTTCCAATAGTTATACATAATATTCCATCAGTTTGGGCACCATTATGCTCTCTAATGAATCACTGCAAGTTATCTAGAGATTGTTAGCTCACATTGTATGGAAAAAATCTTCGAAAAATTCCATTTTGGAATTATCGCCCAGTTTCATCATATTCAAGACTTTAAGACCCCTTCCCAACCTAGTCATCCCAACATCCAGTCCATCTTAACCAAACACTAATCAATTTTTGAAACCCCCCAAGGCCTCCCACCTAGTGCCCATGATCATTCCATTCCACTCATACTTGGTAGCATCCCACCTAATGTTATCCCTTATCGCCACCCCTTTGCTTAGAAAAATTAAATTGAAAATGTTGTTCAATAATCATTAGCTACGAGTGTTTTCCACACTAATACAAGTCCTTATTCATCCCTGGTCAAAAAATAAGGCACTTGGCACATGTTTCCTGATTTTTTGTGCTCTCAACAAAATCACCATCAAGGACAAGTTTCTCATTCCAGTCATTAGTAATATTTTGGATGAACTTAAAGGTGCCAAATTATTTACCAAACTTGACCTCCATTCAATCTATCACCAAATTCATATGAAAGAGGTTGATATTCCCAAAACAACTTTTTGCACTCATGAAGTCCTTTATGAGTTCTTGGTGATGCCTTTTGGCCTTTGTAATGCACCCTCCAGCTTCCAAAGTCTCATGAATAATATATTTAAACCATTTCTATGCCATTTTTTCTTGGTCTTTTTTTATGACATCCTCTTCTACAACAAAACTTGGCAGGCCCATGTTACCCATGTAGACAAGGTTTTACAACTCCTTTCTCATCATCAACTATTTCTCAAGAGGTACAAATGTGCATTTGTAATTTTTAAAGTTGAATATTTGGGCCATATTATTAGTAAGGATGGTGTACAAGTGGACCCAAATAAAATTGAAGCAATGAAGGATTGGCCCCATCCTACAACTCTAAAAAGTTTATGATTTTTCCTTGGTGTTAGTAGACTTGATTTTGAGGTGTGGTCATATGTATGTGAAGAGTTCGAAAATTAATGCTTTGGTCTTGGGAAGACCAATGCATTCCTAGTTTGAGTTATTAAGTGTGTATGCTTTCAAATATTTTTGTCTCATGAAAGTTTTTAAGTGTATGCATTAGTATTTTGGTCATTGGTCTAAGATTGTTACCATGAGATCTAAAGTGGTATGTAAAAAAAAAGAAAAGAGTCAAGTCATAAATTAAAGTCAAGGAGAAAGGTTTTAAAAATATTTCATGGAACATAATAACATGTTATGAGAAGTAGGGAGTCATCAAAGGTCATCATGTCATATGTACTATCTTTCCAAATTTATTTGCATACTTTGCCTACAAAAATTTCACACACTTTGTAAATTCGCAAAGGTTGGCCCTACCCAAATAGTAATTTCATTCAAAATGGTCTAATCATGCTTTAAAATTGGGGTTTTCTCGGTATGTGAATATCTTTCCCTCCCATTTTTTCATGCAAAAGACTCTCTGCCATCAATCAGACTCTTTTACCATAGAAAACTCAGAATACTCCCATGCTATGCAAGCTCTGTCCATTCACTACGCAATCTTTGTCCATCGCTATGCAAATTTTACATAGTAGCCACACGCTACGCATTCTCTATTTCTCAAAATTCCCATGTGTCAAATATAGAGGTGTTTTCTTTCATGCCTGATAACATTTTGCGTTTATGTGCATGAGATTTAAAGGTTGTTTATCGTATTGGTGAGTTCCTTTGATCCATTTTTGCAAACCCTAGTCTTTCTTTTCACTGTGTAAAGTTCCCTATCAGATCCTTAGCCATTGAACCTATTTTTACCTACTAGTCTCGGTGATTTTAGCCTATATCTGCAGTATGGAAACTCAAGAGAAGAAGAAATACAATAAAGGAGGGATCATTTTAAGAATCTAGCCAGAGAACTTGAAATTGGTGAAATCCGATCCAACTTTTAGGGTTTCTTTTGAAAAGGCTGGATGCATGAGATTTTGTGAGAAACTTCAGGGGTATAACATGCAGCTGACAAAGGATTTTTCCCTCAATTTCAATGGCGTCGAGACAAAGGTTGTTGATATTACTTTCCAGATGTCATAGGAAACAGTAATTGTTGCAACTGAAATTCCAGCTCAAGGGGAGAAATGGTTCAAATGTATGCCCCTTGATTCCATCTTCTACACAGATTTCTTGAATCCCAAGTATAAAAAACACAATTTTGGCACTACCATTCCAAGAGAGTGCATTTTGGAACACTATGAAAATATTTTGAGATTAATTCAAAGATATTTCACCTGCGAGGGGAGATTTGACAGGGTATATTAGTACCATATTAGGATTTTAATGCATTTCACAGGAAAAATCCCTTTAAATTTATCTTTTTACCTATACATAAGCCTAGGTAAAATGTCAGACAGAGTGCAGGCTAAAACTGACCAAGTTAAAACTAGTTTGTTCCATCTCTCTTTAGTGAAATTGTTGGTGTTGGAAGAACTTAAGAAGTTGAACAAGGATTGGGATTCTTTCCTAGCTTCAACACATATTTATTTAGACCCCAAAGGAGATACTCCCCTATTTGATAAAAAGACATCTCCTTTAGTCCTTGAGGAGTCTAAAAGAAGGGAGAAAATGTCTGTAGATCAAGGTCGTGAGAAAGGAAAAGAAGTAGAAGGTGCTTCACCAAGCCAGCAAGCCAAGAAGAAAGGCAGGAAATTACACTTTGCAGATGAGGCTGCTGAAAAACCAAAACTTAGCAGTCCAATCACAAGATTATCAGCGAAAAGATTGGTTTCCCTGCAAAAACAATCTATTGAACATACAACTCAAGGTATTGGTAAAGATCAATTTCAGTTAGGTGAAAAATATGGCATAATTGGAGAATTGCAAGAACAAATTAATAAATCTCATCATTCCATAGCACAGTTCCATTATGAAAACATGGAGATGAAGAAGAAGCTAGATAAAAGGGTCTCCAACATTTCAACAACTAAGGAGGTACCAGTTTTGGAGAAGGAAACAACATTGATAGTTATAGGAAGTTCAAAGGGAAAGGGTAAAGAAAAGGTAGTTGAGAAAATTCCTAAAACCATGAAACTTCCCAAGTCTACAACTCCTTTGACAAGATCTACAACTAGAAAGTTAATCTCATAACATAAGAAAGTATAAGAAGCACATGCACAAGACCAATCCATAGAAACTGAAAATATCCACACATCACTTGGAGAAAGTGAGAGTATTATCAAAAGGTTCAATAAATAATTAAGAGAAGCACAATATTTGATCATTCAAATCAGAGAAGACAACAAAACAACAAAGAAAAACTTTGATAAACACCTTCATGAGTGTGGACTAGTCATCAACAACACCTATGCATCTATTTCCAATGCGCAATCAAAGTTGAGAATAAATGCACTTTTTTATAGGCAAGTGGGTAATTTGAAAAGACCGAATTTGTCATTGAGGAAAACAAATAGGACTCTGAAACTAAGGATGGAATTTGATGATGAAGCCAGGGGAAAGTTGGACCTACTTGCAGAGGTGGCTGAAATATAGACTCAATGTTTTCACAATATTGTCTTTTTGATCAATTAAGGGCTAATATGTTTTGAGTTTTTTTCTGGAAAATAACATTGCACAAAACTTGCGTAGCAATATCACGCTACGCAAGTGTTGTAAGTATATACTTGATGAAAAAATGATGGGTAATGTTTGATGGATGATACAATGAGCATTTTTAGCCTCCAAAGACTTTGTAGTTACCACATAAGTGGAGCTAACTAAAGAGAACTATTCCTTGTGTAAACTCACTACGCAACTACTGTAGTTTATAGTTACATAGCGAGCTACAACATATCGCTACGCAAACATGTCAAGGAGCCTAGTCAACATTCAAATCAACATCAAATTTATATCTAGTTGTACCAAATGACTCACATCAGTCTCAAAGTTCGAAAATATGTTGGAGAATATTTATTTTCAAGATATTGTTATGTATTTAATACGGTGAAAGCAAACTTCTATTTTTAGCAAGTAGTTTGGAGTTTGTTCCTTTTTTAATGTAATCAGATCCAAAATTAAAGGAGAGTGGTTGAACCTCAACTTCTCTAGATTAGGGATGCATTTTTCCTTTATATTGGATAATTTTCAATGTACAAAGGATTGGAAGAAACATAGAGGTCATTTTTCTTGAACATTTTGTAAGCTTTTTGAAGTTAAATGAAATATTAGTGCAAAAGTACAATGCTATCCATACCATAGATTCTTGTGGAGGTGATCTGAAGTGTGTTTTTCTCTATCATGTATGTATTTCGTGTTTTCTTTCTCATTTCATCTACAAATATTATATACTTAAATTGGAAATCTAATGATATGAAATTCATTTGATATTGATGCTTTAGATTCAAGAAATTTAAGTATTGTTATCTCTTCTTAAATTAATCATAATTCATCTTAGATGGTGCTCTGAATGTAGTTAATTGTTTTCTCTTTCTTCCATTATACAACAACAATATTTTAAATTGAAATATTATCCCCTATCTAGCCTCTCCTTCCATGATACTTTTACCCACCAGTCATTGATAGTTCCATTTGCTTCAAAGTTGACTCCATTTCCCAACATATTCATTTTCCTTCCTGCCAACAAAATTTATAAATCTCTTCATCTAATCAAAGATCTATCCACTGATCATTAAAAGAAAACTTATCTTTCAGATACCAAGTGACAAGAGAGATCCCTATCTAAATTGAAAGGGCTAGTTTCAGTTCTAAAGTGGTTTTTTGGTTACCTGTGTGATTTGTTTCCTCAGCCAAGCAATTTACACAATGCCAACATTTTGGCGTCATTGTCGGGGACAAAAGTGAAATTTTCCCTGGGAAATAACGAAAAGGTTTCAGATCTGATTCCTGAGGGTAAAAAAGAATCAAACATAATATTGGCTGAAAACTTTACCCTGTCGACTTCATTATTCAAGATCAGTCGCAAAAAAGTATTATTATTGAGAAATCCTAGCTCCAAAGAATATTTACACTAGGAGAAACCTAGATCCAGAACCTACAACATCTGTGGTTGATCCTAAGAAGCTTCTACATAAGAGAAAATAAAAGACATCTCACTCAGATATTTTTCTAGATACAATTTCATCATTACCTAAGGATGGAGTGAAGAGCATTGATGATATTGAGTTTGACATTAAATTCGAGCTGACTTTGTTTAGATCTAAGTCAGATTCTAACTTGACAGAAATTTTGTTTGATGAGAAGAAGTTTCAATCTTTTATTACTGTTGTTCCCATTCAAACTGTAGTGATTCCCAGTCAAAATTTTCAACCAGGCCAAGGTCCTCCTAAAAACATGGCAGAAATATTTTCTCCCCTTTTCTTACTTTCTCAATTGCATGATCTACCTCAAAATTATAATCAGAGAATTAAATCATATGATGCAGAAGAGAAAATTTCAGCTCAACGACATTTAGGTTGGTTTAATGATTTTGTGGACCTTGAGGAGGTAGATGATCGTGAAGATGTTAAAGTGATATTGTTTTCACATAGTCTCTCAGGTGAGGTCAAAAATGGTTCAAGACTCTCCCAACAACAAGCATTACTAATTTTGCAACTTTTGAAACAATCTTTCTTGCAAGATGGGGAGACAAGAAAAATCCTGTAAAATTGTTGACTCAGTATAATAATTTGAAAAGAACACCTAGTGGGTTAGTTTAGGATTTTTCAACCAAATTCATGAGGGTTTATAATTCAATTATTGCTGAAGTAAAACACCCTCCCGGAGATGCACAACTTCTCTATGCTAATTCCTTTGATAGTGATTTTTCCTTGCTGTTGAGGGAAATGATATATACTACATTAGATGACATGATGAATGATTCAATTGAAGTAGAAGTAAATTTGATGGAATTAGGGAAGCTTAAATAAAATATTGAAATTGGCATGAAAAAGGTTCAAGGAGAAGCACAAACCTCAACTTCCCAGTCATCAGATGAAAAAATTGATCTCATGGTAAAAACTATGGAAAAGTTGTTGGAAAAGTTGTCCTTAAATAAAAAGCCTGCCATCAGAGATCAAACTAACTTCAACACATGAATCCTAATTTCAGAAGATTACTGGTTACACATATAAGACAGAGAGACCAAAGGAATCAAGGTGATCAACCAATAAAACCCCCCTTCCAAAATAACTATGTTGATGAAAATTTTGAGGAATCACTCGAAGATAACATACATTGTTATGATCATGTTGAAACAAATGCATTCCTAAATAAAGAAGAACATGATAAATTTATGTAAGAAAATGATGATTTTATGAAGAAAAAGAATGATATGTTATTAATGGAAAAATAAGAGTATAAGAAGGGGTACCAAAATGATATCATGTAGTTTCAGAAGCAATATAATCTCAGAAATAAAAAGGTGCTTGCAACCCCTCAAAAGGGGAATCCTACAAAAGAGTCTCGAGCTAATTTACCCTCTTCAAGTCAGCCTAAGAAAGATAGTTCTACAAAGGATGCACTAGAGAAAGGAAAACAGAAAGAGGAGCCCCCAAATAAGGTACCAAAGACAAAAAGGGATGCAATCATCAAAGAGGTAGAGAAAACTCATTCTTCTTTTAGTTTTGGAAGTGAGATGGAAAAGATAAAAAATTATGTACCTTTCAATAAGTTGATCGAAAATGTTGAATATAGAAGCCAAATCATCAAAATGTTGAAAATGGAAGAAGCATATGATACTTTGAATGTGCAAGATGATGACCTTGCAGTCTTGTTTGGTCCTCGAGTGGAAAAATGTTGTGATGATGGTGGTGTGCCTCCATTTTATGTCATTCTTAAAGTTCATGATATGACTTTACACAATGCAATGCTAGATTTAGGAGAATCTAATAATTTTATGTCAAAGGTAATAATGGATGAACTAGGTTTGGACATCACTAGACCCTATAAATATTTGTTCTCTTTTGATTCAAGGAAGGTAAAGTGTTTATACTTAATCAAAGACTTAGTTGCATCTTTATCTCAAATCCCATTAAAGAATTTGGTCATGGATGTAGTAGTTGATGACATCCCTCCGAAGTTTGGCTTGTTTTTATCAAGGTCATGGGCTGTTAAATTGAAGGTTACTCTATAGATGGATATGTATTATGCAACTATACCAGTTTTTGGACAAGAAAGGAGACTATACAAGGAAGTATTGTTGAAACACATGGTGAGTAGCAAAGGAAAACCCAATAATCATCCTATTTATTCTATTGACACCAAGATTGGTTCTTCAATTTTTTATAATGACCTATGCTATGAAGAAGAGGATCCAAATGATCTCAAACTCCCAGAGAAATATGATGAAGATCAACAAGCAGGGAAAATTTCAGATCAACAAAATAGTGAGGAAGAAGAAATGTGGAATATGAATTTTGATGGAGCTGTTAGTAAAGAGGGAGTTGGAGTAGGTGTTTGGACTATCCATCCAAAATCAAGTTCAGATATTTTATCTTATAAATTTTCTTTTGACTATACAAATAATATGGTTGAGTATGAGCCATTGATATTGGGGTTGAATACATTGAAAGATTCAGGGGAAAAAAGAATAGTTGTACATGGAGATTATGATCTTGTGAAAAATAATGTTAAGGACATATATCAATCTAAACATCTTAGGATGAGGGAATATAGAAATATAGTTATTGATGTACTTGAAAATTTCACAAAATATAGCTTTTCAGTGATTCCAAGAGGACAAAATTTGATTGTTGATGCATTAGCCACTTCAGCTTCTGTTTTTAAGATTCCCATATTTCCTAACATAAAATATGAGATCTAAGTCAAGCATAGACCAATATTACCTGATAATATCAAGTATTGGCATATTTTTTAGGATGATAAACAAGTGGTAAGGTTTCTCCAAATGACTGATGAGTTTTCGAACACAAATATTGACGAGGAAAATTTATTTGATCAAGAAGAAGATGCAGAAATGTATCCAAATGTAGATAGTTTCCTAAATCACATTGTTGGTAGAGACATTGTTCAACTCAAAAATAATGTCATCCCTAAGGGTTTGGTTCCACTAGAAAATATCTTTGAAAATAATGATGTGGAAAGGAATCCCAAAGTCACTCCAAATGATGAAGAAATAGAGGATTGTAATATTGGAACGAAGGAAAAAACTAAAATAATCAAACTCTCCAAGACAAATAACCCAGAGATCAAGGAGTGATATATCATCTTAATGAAGGAGTTTCCAGATGTTTTTTCTTGGAGCTATGAAGATTTGAAATTTTATGACACAATTATTATTCAGCATGTCATTCCAATTAGAGATGATCAAAAACCATTTAAACAGAAATTGAAAAGGATTAATCCTTTTTTGCCGCCACTCATTGAGAAAGAGGTAAGAAAATTGTTTGATACCAAGATCATAGTGTCTTTGAGATTCTCTAAATGGTTGGCCAACTTAGTTCCTATCAGAAAGAACAGTGGTGAAATTAGGTTGTGTGTGGATTTTTGAAATCTGAACACGGTTTCCCTCAAAGCTAACTCTCCTCTTCCCAAGATGGACTATATTTTTCAAAAAGTGGCTGGGTCACATAAAATGTCAATGCTAGATGGATTTTGTGGATACAACCAAATCATGGTGCACCCTGATGATCAAGAGAATACAACCTTCACAACACCCCGGGGCACATTCATGTATGAAAAAATGCCATTCAGGCTTATGAATGCAGGGGAAAGATTCCAAAGAGCTATGGATATAGCTTTTTTTTATGAAAAAGATAAGTTCATTGTCATTTATTTAGATGATATTATTGTTTTTTCAAATTCTGATGATGAGCATTTGAAACATTTGAAATTGGTTTTTGAGAAGTCTAGGAGATTTGGCATTCATTAAATCCTAAAAAATACAAGTTTGGAATGCAATAAGGCAATATGCTTGGTCATATTATCTCGAAACAAGGAATAAAGATAGATCCCAAAAGGGTAGCTGCAATTCTGAAAATTGATATTCCTAGGAGAAAAAAAGAGGTACAGTCCTTTCCTGGAAGGGTAAACTTTCCAAGGAGGTTTATTCCCAATTTGGCATAAATCATAAAGTTCATTACCAACATGTTGAGGAAAGGAAGTGAGATAAAATGGAATCCAGAAGCTAGAAAATCCTTTGAGGATATAAAGGTAGCATTGACCAAGGCACTAGTATTAGCCAGTTCAGACTATGCAAAGGACTTCATCTTATGTTCTTTTGCATCAGAACACACTATTGATGGGGTCTTGTTGCAGAAGAATGAATATAATTTCGAAAGGTCAATATCCTACTACAATAGAAATTTAAGATATTCCCTATTAAATTACACCATCATGGAGAAGCAATCATATGCTTTGGTAAAAGCCCTGAAAGAATCTAAAATTTGCATTTTGCATTCTCATGTTGTTTCTTTTGTGCCCATTAATGTTGTGAAAGATATTCTAACCCAATATGATCTTGAAGTAAGAAGAGGAAAATGGATAGCAGTTTTGTTGGAATATGATCTGGAGATAAAGCCTACAAAGTTAATCAAAGCCAAGGGCTTGCCAAACTAATGACACCGTGAAATTATGATGTCTTGGGGATACATTTTATTGCAGATCTATCAAAACATTCAAAGGAATAATCAACACCATAGGTATCACATAAGTTTCTTGAATCTCCATGGTATGTTGACATCATATATGTATTGAAAAATTTACAAGCTCCTCCTGAACTAAGCAAAACCAAAGCAAGGTTTTTGAATTACAAGCTCCCTCCTCCTCAACTAAGCAAAACCAAAGCAAGGTTTTTGAAATTAAAAAGCAACCAAACTTTGTATTACTTTGATGGTTCTCTATTGAAGGATCCGTGGGGATTTTTCTATGTTGTTTATCAGAAGATGACGTAAAAAAATCTATCAAGGAATTTCATAAAGGTGACTATGGAGGGCACCATTATTGGAAAACCACAGCACATTGTTAATTTTCAAAAATCCCACCCAGCCTCACCGAATTTTCTACCAAATTTAAATGCCAAACTCAGCTTCAACACTGTTTCCGCCGATATGCTACAACGGTGTTTCAAAGATTCCAAGCCACAAAGTGGTGTTTCAAGACGCCATGCTACCGGGTGTTTCCTCAAAGATTCCACACAATGAGCTAAATGACGGAAAGATATACATACTGTGTTTCAAAGATATACCAAGATCAGAGCCAAAGATAAGTTACAACGCAGCCAAAGATAAAAGCGCCATGTACTGCAGCCAAAGATCTAAAAACTTAAATCGAAAAATAAATTCTTTGAACGTAAAATAAATTTTAATTGAAACATGAGGATATGAACATCGTTTTCTTGAACGGAAATTAAATATCAACAATATGTAAAACTCATAAAATATAGACATAAAGGCTTTTCTGGCCTTAACTTCGACTGAAAACCTACAAGGGAAAAACCAAATAGAGAGGGATTTGTATTATTTATGAGCTTCGAGAAATTCTTTTACAAGATTTTCATCTTCAGATATTGCATGTCCAGCATGACACGAAGTTTCTGCCCTCAATTTCTAAATTTAAATTGCATAACAAGCATTTACACTACTGTTAATGGATCGCCACTTAAATTTGTGCCAAAACTCAGCCGCTTAAGATTCAATTTCCTCTGTACACTCAATGCTATCTCGGCAACCTTGAATGCATGCTGCTGTTCTGCAAATTGTCATTGCCTCTTTCTTCACCGACCTCTCTTTCTCTCTGCTTCAACAAGAATTCCTTCAGCTCCCTTCTGCCCCTCTACCAAGATCGCTGCTTTCTTCCCTCTTGCTCTTTGGCATCTCACCAAAAATCCTCTCACCTCACCAAGATTTCCTTCCACTTCTTCCACTTCAAGAATGGATGCGCCCATTTGCCTTAATCAAACCTCATGTGGTAGGTGAGGAGTTTTCTAATATAACAACTGATATTAGATTAGGCGGTATGAGATTTGGTGTCTCTTCACCACCCTCATCAATCATAAAGTTATCTTTAATTTGCATCTCACAAATTAATTTGACTAAGACTCAATTTCGGCAATTTCTCCCCTTTGGCCTTAGGAAGAGAAACACTTGCCTTGGTACATTACTATTTTAATTAAAAATTTAACAATTCTCATACTGCAGGAAAGTGTTACTCACCACTCCAAGCTTGTCCTGAAAATACAAACTTTCCCCATGCTCAATGCCTTGTGAGTATGTCTGCAACCTCGCTTTAGATATGTATTGCAGCCCACGCCTTCCTTCAACATAATCACGGATGAAGGGGATATCAATCTCGATGCTTAGACCTACGAAAAATCGATTCTTCCGAGTTTAATGCAAATCTATGATTATCATGTGAACACGGTAGGCCTCTAAATCGCATAATCAACAATCCAATCAAAGATCTTGCAGCCGTTGGCTCTACAACTAGCCTCACTTAGTCGTACTATATACTCTCAATAACCTTAAAGCCATCGACTTCTTCCGGACATCAACCAAGACATAACCGCTGATCCCAATCCAGCAACACTCAGGCGCTTTTCCACAATCGACACATCCTCGCTTCCAATTCGAATCAGATAGCCAACTTCGCCAGACACGAATTCCATCTCCTCTATGATAAATTCGCACTGGCACCGCCTGTATTCACAAAGATATTCGAGCAATATGTTTTGTTGCCACCAACACTTCTCTCGGCTCCACTATGAATCATCAAGAGTAAAGTAATATCGTTTATCTGGCCTGTATTGAATTGTAAATACATCAATGACCCGACTAACCGACGTATACAATTAATCGTGGACTTTAAGCATGAAGTTTCTTCCACTATAATCAGCGTAGAGTGGCCTGGCCCGCTATCCCCTATCTCGAATTCGTTTCAATATCACATTATACTGGCCCTGTGAAGATGTGTCTAGGCTCCTCGCCAAACTCTCCAATCCTAAAAAGTAATGTATCAGTCCAATATCAGTCATCTAAAACTCTGAAGCAAGGCTCTCTTGCAACACATGAGTCTCTCTTCCCCCGTAATAAAAAGGTCATCCATTATTGCCAAAGATAAGAATGAGAGGATCCTCTCCAACCACAATGAAGTATAGGTTGGGATCCACTTTTCACTCTTTCTCAAACCCAATCACGTAACAGTATCTATCTCAAATACCAAGCTCGAGCTGAGCCAACCTATACAATGCCTTCTTCGCCTACACATGAGACTCTCCCATGCACCTCAAAGCCCAATGCTTCAATGTATACCTCCTCCTCAATAAGACCATTCAGAAATGCGGCTCATCCATCCGGTGGATCTTCCAACCCATCTCGCCTGCGAATGGAGATCAATTCTCGATCGAAGTGTATCTGTTAAACGCAAAGGTCTCATCATAGCAACTCCCTCAACCTGTGAAAAACCTCGAGTCACAAAGCGAGCTTTGTACTTCAATGCTGCCATCCGCAACATGATTTAGCTTGTAGAGCCACTTGTGTCACCAACACTTCCTCTCGTGCTCCAGGAACAACTTCCCATACATCGCTCTTCATGATGGAATTGTACTCCCATCATGGGAATCTCTCCATACCGTCGCCTCAATACTAGTAAGTGGCCTCCCTCAAAAGTGGAAGGTTCTGACTCCCAAATACTGCTCACCATCGCAATGTGAAGGTAAAACCTCTCGAGGTTTACTCTCTCATCACCGGGCTTGGGATTCCCAACAAAACCTCGCGTGTGCATCAATTAAATGTCCCGCTTTCACTTGGGCTTCCTCCTCTCCGGCGTAGTGTCCTCGTGGAGGGGACTCTCTCGCTTCAACCCCATCTCACAAGACATGATCCTCAGAGTAGACCCCGGCATTCCGGTCTCAAACTGTGGATTGGTAACTCCGCTAACCTGAACCTTGGCCTTGTCACCGAAATCGGTGGGCTCCTGAAACCCGCGTCATCAGAGTTTGTTGGCGGCTCACCAATCTCGAGATGAAGACCGCTTCACCTCTTCTCATTCTCTAGACTTCCTAAAGGCCGGGTCCTCCTCAACCGGACATCCTCCTCAAGACAGCCTTCCCCAAGGAAGGAAGGTAACACGAAAGCCTTTGGAAGTCTCAATTGCATCCAACAAAGATGCCTCTCTCGCCATAATCTAGCTTTTGTCCTCTTCTCTGAAGGGACATATGAATATGTGGCGCACCCAAAAATCCGAAAGTGTCACACCTCAGGCTTCTTCCTAGAAAAAAACCTACTCAGGAGTCATGCTCCCCACAACCCTTTGAGGACTTCGCTCTCAGATATACTGCAGTGTAGCATGCCTCAAACCATAGGAATAGTGGCAGCCCCCGATCATGTAGCATGGCTCTCAAAACCCCAACAATGGCCCTATTCTTCCTCTCAAAAAAACCCATTCTCCAAGGTAGGTTGTAAGGAATAACCAACTCCTCATGATGCCCCCTCTCCTCGCATTTAAATCCATAAACTCCTCGAGGTATACTTCACCCCATTGTCTCGATTCAGGACTCTGATTTTCTTCCCTATCAAGTTCTCCACAAGAGCTTTGACCTCTTGGAACCGCAGGTTGAAGCCCTGCCCTTTGGTCTTCATGAAGAAAATCCGTGACTTCCCGAGAGAAGTCATCACGAAAACATAGTATAGGGATCCGGTCAATGATGTTGAAGACATCGTGCCACATACATCTGAATGTATAAGATCAAGTATCCCCAAGCACTTTGGATTGAAAGATGGAGAGGATGGAGGAAGGACTGGATGGACGGAAGGAATGGACATGGAGGATGGATGATGGATGGATGGACATGGATGGATGGATGGAGGAGGACGGATGGATGGAATGGATGAAGAAAGGGAATGGAATGGACGGAGATTTGGAATGGAGCCCGGATGGAATGGACGGAAGGAAAATGGATGGATGGAATGGATGGATGGAGGATGGATGGACGGAGTCGGGATGGACGGACGGACATGGAAATGAAGGAATGGAATGGAAACCGGAAGACGGACGGAAGGAAGGAGGAAGGAAGGATGGAGGAAGGAAGGATGGAAGGATGGAATGGATGGAATGGAGGGAGAAGAGATGGACAGGATGGAATGGAAGGATGGAAGGAGCGGAAGGAATGGATGGAAGGATGGATGGATGGATGGATGGATGGAAATGAGACGGAAGGAGGAATGGATGGATGGAAGGAATGGACGGAATGGATGGAGGAGGGAAAGATGGAAGGAGGGGGAGCCCGGATGGATGGACCCGGCTTGTCATGGTTGATAATAAGTATAAATGGATGAACTCCAAAGTGGTCCCCTTATGGTGAAATCCCTCACGGGAAGACGCTTTGCGGATTGAGTTATCCTAGAAGTATGGTTAGAGAACCCATGCTTATTTGTGGAATAATGATATGAAGGTCACTGAATTTTTCCGTGAAACTATCCTATATGGATAGTTCTTGTCATGCCATTTCCAGTGGTATGTGGAATGACACATAACTCCTCACGGTTAGAGAGTTATGGCCATGAGAAGTTGGAGAACCCAGGCTTGGGTAATGGACCCAAGTTTGTTTGATGGATAATGGTATGAGTTTTGATATATTTTAAGGTAATAGTATTCTATATGGATGGTACATGTCATTCCATTTCTGTTGGTATGTGGAACATCACATAACTCCTCACGGTTTGAGAGTTATGGCCTTACGAAGTTGGAGGACCCTCATATGTCATCTAGAAGCCCCAACAGGTCAAAGTATTCAAAGTGGTTTAAGATATTTTAGAAGGTAAATAATAAAGTGAAGTGATGTGTGTACTATAATTCAAAGTGGATACAAAATAAATTATTTAAATAATAATTTTAATGGAGAAATTAGAAGTGGATTAACCCTAAAATAAGGAAAGTGGGCAAAGTGACCTAGAAGATGTTTTTAAGGAAGCTACTTGGAGAGTATAAATAAGAGGAAATGGTCTCTCATTTAAGATAAAATTGAGAATATTGAATACCTATAGGTGTATGAGGTAACCAAAGGATATCTAAGCCGAATTTCTAAGGAAAGTGAAGAAAAGAAGGCCGAAATTCAAGGAAGGATAAATTCTTTTGATGATGCTTTCTAAGGTATGTTTTTTATAGGTCATCTCACCATTTTCACAATAATTTTTTTTTTTATAGAATAATTCAGGTTGTGAAATTGATATTCCATTGAGTAAACATATCCAAGTATCTGTGGTAAAAAAAATCAGCTTGTGGGGCGTTGTATTTTTGGATTTACACTCCATGGAAAATAGGGTTTGTGGCTAGTCCTGAAACTAGTCAAAAACAAGTGTTTCAGGTAAAAACATCATAACTTCTTCATAAAAGATCCAAATTCAGTAAGAACAAATGTGTTGGTTAAAGTACAACATTTAGTATTCTTTGTAACAGTTTCATATCGATTCAACAAATATTCTATGCAGGGCACACTCTACAAGGTCTCTCTCTAGAATACGCCAGAATTCAACAAGGTATGCCATTTTTTCTATAACTCCTTTTCTGAGAGGTTACAAGTACTGACACCTAGAGGAATTGAATTAAACAAAATGAATAACATTGTGTATCAGTTTCAGATATTTATTCATTACAGTTACAAAGTTATGATTATTTCAAGTTAGGGTTGTTGACTAATCCAAAACTAGTCATGTGAGACTAAAGAAAAGTTTGATGAATATGCTAGTCTCTTGCTGTTTAAAGTTAAGGAAGGTTTGCAGGTATGCGATAATATGCACCAGGTCTATTAAAGAGTTACAAATCATATTTGGATGATGAAATTGATGAGGGATTTTGGTTGAGGTACAAGTTGGGTACATGGTTGAGACAAGTAGTTGATGAGTTGGCACATACATGAGGTGTATAGTTGTTGATTTTGGTACATATTGATGAGTCATAGTTGATGAGTACTTGAAACATCATTGGTACATACTTGGTACATGGTTGGTTCCACTTGTTTATGGTACAGGTTGATTACAAATTGTTTGGTACATGTTGGTGCATGGTTGATGCACTTGTTTATGGTATAGGTTGGTGCATGGTTTATGCACTTGTTTATGGTACAGGTCGATTACAGGTTGAGGTACAGGTTGATTCATGGTTTAGGTTTATTGGTACATGTTTACAATGGTATATCTCACAGTGATAGTGTGACAGTGGTTCCATCATTCTACTTCTACTTCAGGGTCGTTGGACGGGGCAAGGATAGGTGGTTGTAGCCACCTTCCGGTTGTAGGTGGAGAACTTAGGGGGTTGTAGCCTCCTTCTGGCTGTAGCCAAAGAATTGGGGATTTGGAGCTTCCCTCAGGTTGTATCCTGAGAACCTAGGGGGTTGGAGCCTCCTTCCAGTTGCAGCTGGGAAACAAAGGAAGTTGGTGCTTCCAATGAATGTTATTCTTCAAGACATATAAGAAAAAGCATTGTGTGGTTTTCTCCCAATTTGGGTTTCCATGTAAAACACTGGTGTATTGTGTATGTGTTTGGTTGTTCATTTCTTATTGCTCATTATTGGATAATAATACTACATTGATATAAAAATTGGATTAATTTGGATAAAAAAGGATTACAATTGCGTTATTACTGATTCACCGCCCTCTCAGTAATCCAACATTGCCTTTAAAACAAATTTCAGTTGAAGCACCATTTAGGCATTGGGTCCTTGATTTTATAGGAGAGATTCATCCATCGTCCTTAGATCAACATAAATGGATATTGATAGCTACATACTAGTTTACTAAATGGATTGAATCAGTACCAACAAGGAAAGATACTGATGCTATCATTATCCAATTTTTAGAAAGTAACATTCTATCTAGGTTTGGCTACCCAGTAAAAATAATAATTGATAATGCAACATCATTCAAGTCTAAGAGGATGGAAAATTTTTGCAATGATTACAATATAATTCTTGGACATTCCACATCCTATTAACCATAGGGTAATGGATTAGTTGAGTCATCCAACAAGAGTCTGACAAGAATTATCCAAAAACTAATATAGGAAAACATAAAGGCTTGGCACAAGAAAATCATATATGCATTATGGACTGATAGGATTACTACAAAGAGATCTATTGCCACATCACCTTTTTAGATAGTGTATGGTACATATGCAATTTTCCCTACCTCATTAGGGATGCCAGTTATGAAATTGCTACAAGAACATGAGAATGAACCAAATTATACTCAAAGAAAAATTAATCAACTGATTCATGTATAACAAATGAGAGAGGAAGTATAAAACAACACACAATTGCATCAGGATAAAATGAAAAAAGTATTTGATAAGAGGAAAAAGGTTGATGATTTTAAGTTAGATGATCTAGTACTCAAATGGGATGCAAGAAATGAAGATAAAGGGAAGCATGGAAAGTTTGATCACCTCTAGTTGGGACCATTTATAATTGTAGATTATCATGGAAGCAATGCTTATTTGCTACAAGAAATCAATGGAGATCTCATTGGTGGAGGGCCTGTGAATGGTAGATTTATAGAACACTACATTATTTAAATCATTCTGATCTTTCATTTCATTGTAAATAACCATTTTATTTTTAGATATAGCAGTTGAGGTCATCATTCAACAGAAATTGAAGCCCAAGGTGAAGGACCTAAGGTTTTTTTGAATGTTGTTAGTGTATGTCAAGTCTGTAAAAACTTTGTCAATCGACTTTTCTTTTTTAGAGTCTTTTTTGAGTTAAGATACAACATTAAATAAATCCCAATGGTTAGGCACATGGTTTGTTGTTCTTTGTTGCATCACAGGGAGGAAAACATCCCCATTGGAGCCAAATGTTAGTATCCTTGATTTTAAGGTGTGGTCATATGTATGTGAAGAGTTGGAAAAGTCATGCTTTGGTATTGGGAAGACCAATGCATTCCTAGCTTGAGTTATTAACTATGTATGCTTTCAAAGATTTTTGTCTCATGAAATTTTTTAAGAGTATGCATTAGTCTTTTGGTCATTGGTCTAAGATTGTTTCCATGAGCTCTAAATTTGCGTGTAAAAATAAAATAAAAAAGAGTCAAGTCATAAATTAAAGTCTAGGAGAAAGGTTTTAAAAAGATGTCATGGAACATAATAACATGTTATGAGAAGTAGGGAGTCATCAAAGGTCATCATGTCATGTGTACTATCTTTCCATAATGATTTTCATACTTGGCCTATGAAAATTTCACACGCTGTGTAAATTCATTGCACAAAAGTTGGCGCTACCCAAACAGTCATGTCATTCCAAATGGTCTAATCATGCTTTCAAATCGGGTTTTGCTTGGTATGTGAATATCTTTCCCTCCCATTTTTTCATGCAAAATACTCTCTGCCATCAATCATACTCTTTTACTAGAGCAAACTCAGAAGACTCCCATGTTATGCAAGCTCTGTCCATCCGCTACACAAACTTTGTTTATCGCTATGCAAATTTTACACAATAGGCACATGCTACGCATCCTTTGTTTCTCAAAATTCCCATGTGTCAAAGATTGCGGTGTTTTGTTTCATGCCCGACAACATTCTGCATTTATGTGCATGAGATTTAAATATAGTTTCTCATATTGGTGAGCCCCTTTGATCCAGTTGTGCAAACCCTAGTATTATGTGTCACTGTGTAAATTTCCCTATCAAAGACTTATCCATTGAACCTCTTTTTCCCTACCAGTATCGATGATTTTACCTATATCTATAGTATGGAAACTCAAGAGAAGAAGAAATACAATAAAGGAGGGAGTGTTGGACCTCAACCAAATTTTGAGGAAACCTTGGTCAAGTTTGACCACTTTTTCGACTTCGACACATTGGTTGAGAAAGGCGCACCCATGCGGAGATGAGATCATAGAGCTAAGATTGTGGATCTCACCAATTTTGCAGGCTATGTGGACCTAGTAAGGGGTCCCTAGGGCTTTTGTAATGGGTTTTGGGATGTCGGCCCATGGGGCTTACCCATGATTATGCCTTTTTGTAAGGGATTGTAAAAGTATAAATAAGCAAGTGTAGTGGATAGTGGTAGTAGCTAAGTGAAATCAGTTCTAAGTTTCTTTGTGCAACATAATGTGTATTTAAGGCTCTGTGCTCGGTAGAGAAGTTGGCTATGTGCCTTGACCTAGTTTTGGGAAGGAGGATATGGTGATTAGTGTGCATATCTCCTATCTGGTGTGAAGCTCGACTCTATGGCTTAGGGCATAGGAGCAACTGAATGTAATAGATTGAAGAATAATAAAGAAGATGAAGTAGTTGATGGACATAGCCCCACACTGGGGTGAACCACATATATCTTGTGTCTTTGGTTTGTTTTGTGTTGTGTTGTTGATGTTATGAATCTGCTCCATGCTTTGATTATGATGTATGATAGATAGATCTGTCGATGCTTAGTGATTACTTGTGTTAATGATGAATGAATGCTAGATCTAACCTAATGATATGTGCTAAGTGGTTGAATTACTTAATCTTTGTTGTTACTGTATCAATATCTATTAGGGTATGTTCTACGATGTTATTAAAGCTAATGAACTAATGCATATCACCTTCTAAGTATTAATAAAGTACTCTGTGAAGTGTTATTATCATAGATATATTTCCCAACTTGGTTACAGACACCTGCGTCCTGTAACCCCCCCTGCTTCTACCTTGGGTGAGACTTCACCTGATCGCAGGTGTTGCCGAAAGGTCTGGTAGTTAGGGTTTTGTTGGTGCATTGTTGAAGCGTTGAACCCTGGGTCTACCCCTATGCCAACAAATGGTTCTGTTGTCAGGACCTGGAACTGTGATCGCTGGGAACTGAAATAAAGAAAAGAGAAGCTCTGTGCGTAGATCTGCTACTGAAGTGTGCAGTACTTTACTTTACTTGTGAATATCTGTGCTAAGAAAGAAGTTTGATCTAAAGAAAAGAGGTAAGATATTAAAGGAATTAAATCTTTGTGCTTTGATAAGAGTTAGATATGTTAAAAATTATGTTTCGAAAGCATGAATTTAAGTACATTTAATAGATTTTGTCCTAGCCTGAAAGCTAGGGAGAAATTGGAAGAAAGAGTTGATCTAGGAAAAGCTAATAGAAATGAAGAAAGATATGCTATTCCTATGCATAAAAAGAATTTTTGGACTAATAAGTGGATGCGGGAACCTAGAAATAAATTTTGCAAATTGCAGGTCCAACACTGTGATCCTAGTGCACATTACATAAGAAGTTGGGGAACATACAAGAGAAAAAGAGGATTGACATTGTGTTATAACTGCAGAAGGCCGGGACATATTGCTAAGTTATGCCATGACATAGGTCCTATCTGTCTTTGTTGTAATATTGTTGGTCATGAGGTTGAGGATTGTCCAAGGATGATTGCTAAAGTTGAAAGAATGAACATGAGACAAGAAAAATATGAAGGAAATCAAGAGACTAAGAGAATGTTAGAGAATCATAAAGAGAAAGGGTCAGAGAAATATCAAATTATATTATTACAGTTGAAAGAAAAAATGAATAAACACAAAGATATCAGTTTACCATAAATCCTGAAAGTAAAACAACATATAAGTACAAGAATAGAAGACTTTGACATAGACTGTGTCCTGAATGAAGAAACACAAGTGAATATTATGACAGAAGACACTTGGGAAATCTTAGGAAAGCCCACTATGATACCTTCATTAGGAAGGATAGGCTTGTTTAAGGCATCACTTTCCCACTTCTGCTAGGTAGGACTTGGATTGAGAAGGATCATGTCAGAAGACAAATAGAGGAAGAATCTACAAAAAAGAAAACACAAGAACTAAGGGATTTCATGTCTAGAAAAAAAGCTCGACTAATAGAAGAATGAGGGGATAAGTCGAAGAAATAGAAGGCAAGAGTATTAGCTCTCAAGGTTGAAAGAATGCAAGAAGGTTGGAAGGACCTATCCATGCAAGAAATAAGTACACCCACCCAGGAATTAGTAAGATAAGGAATATTAACTTCGAACCTTTTGAGAGCACCTCAGTAGTGCGAAGTGACTACACTAAGAGAAGATAAGAATAAGAATGGAAAGAGGAATCCATAAATAGTTAGAGAGAATCAGATCACAGGAAATAAGGCAAGGATTCTTAGTAAAAAAAAGCTAAGATGGAAAAGCTATAGGAAGCTACAGAGACCATATGGAAGACTTCACAGAATGGAAGCTCACAGGAAGCAGGTTCGTAGGATTTGAACCTCGCAGGAACAACAAGACCGCGAAGAATGGGACTTTGCCCTGGCGAAGCTATATGACCATTGGAGGAACCCTAACCATGAGAATGACGTTCTAGAATGGATAGAAAATTCATTTACGAGCGAATGGACTGCTTTTGGGACGTTGAGACCGTGCCAGAACAGAAATATTCACATTGATGGAAGCATTCCTGCTCGTTGAAAGAACCCATTACGAGGCCCTGCTTATTTAACTTATTCTTCACCACGTCGGGACCAATTTTTTCCACCCGTGATTCACTAAGCTAACAAAGAATTGATTGTGTGTTGAGTTGTGTTATCATAAGATAGATGTCGTTTTCCGTTTCTCTACCCGCTTATCCGTTCCCCTACCTCGACTTGTCTGTTAAAATTGAGAATGTCGGGTGAACCTACTGAATTAGAGAAGTCTATTGAGGAGGTACTCAAGAAGCTAATGGGTGATATACCGTTATCTGAAGGTGTCTAGGCATCATTGAACATGGGACTACAGGCTTCCCCTTCGATGAGACGACGTTCTAGCCATGCTAAACTTGCAATCGAGCAGCGAAGTAAGCATCACGGAGATATATCTAATGGGAAGTTGATCTTGTCAATCCTACTAGAATACATTCCACCTTTGTCTAGCACGGTTAATGATGACAACATTCCATGAGACTACGAGTACACTCTATTCACCGCATACATTCCGAAAGGAATACGCATAGTAGGAAGCTATCTAGGACAGATCCTGCTGCTGAAGAACAACGACTTCAACCTAGGCGACCGAAAGAACTATGCTATGCTAGAACCCTATTGGTACTTGATGAAGTCCACTGGGAAGAAGCCTCGCCTCATTTCCCAGCCATGGATTAAGGGACTGGCACAGTCCACTGTGATGAACATGATGAAGATTCCCCATTTTGGACGTCACCAGGAGGTTAACTCTTGCATTAAAATCCTCTTGTCATCTATCATGGAGGATACCTATGGATCGATTGGTGAATTATTGTGGATCTGACGCTAATCCACCAAATTACAGGGTTAAGCATGCAGGGACCTAACCCTCAACAGTTTTATCCAGGGAAGGCCTCAGATTGCTCCCTGGCACAACGCGTGAAGGAAGCATACAGTGAAGTTGAAAAAGGAAAGCAAGGCTACAAGGTAGCCACTATATAGGATGGTGCAGTGAACCTTGCTTGCCAACTAATAGCTGGAAAGCTTGTAAGGAAGAACCACCCCACACAGGTCACCGGGTTCATGGTGGACCTCGTTGGAAAATGTGTGGAGGGCATGCAGATGAATTGGGCGAGTTACCTCGTCAACCAACTGGAGAAAGACTATCGTGAAGCTCAATATTTGGGATATGAATTCCACTTCAGCTGGCTTATTGTGTTGATCACATTTGTCGCTTGGAAAATGCCTAAAGGAGCCACCTTTCTGGATATTGAACCATCAGAGCTGTTGGATGAGAGGTTTTCCACCTTGTGGTACACCAATGACATGACAAAACAGTTGTAATTGAACATTGTGTTTCATACCTATTATCAGCAACTGAAGGTTTCCATCGAGTCATCCCTGTGCATGACACTGCACACCTTTCACCAGTATAGATCGATAGAAAAGTTCTGTGCAGATCCACATTTTATCTATATCACTTTGTGAAAGAGAACAAGGAAGAGTTACAGTCTTACTACAAATTAACAGATGAATACATGGAGAATATCACCAGGGAATAGTTAGAGGAGTTCCTCATACCTGTTGCTGATGCAGAAATATCCAACATGGACACTATAGGAAGCCCCATGGTCACCTGAGTCGAGCATGTCAGACAACCTATTGGGACAAAGAAGAAGAAGAAGCAGGAATAAGTACAAAATACAGAGACCGATGAGGAGAACAACACCTATGAAGAAAATGGCTATGGATCGCTAGGAGGAAGAGGAAACAAAGCATATGGACAAGGAGGATGGGATGAGGAAGGAGAAGGTAAAGCTACACCACCTCAAGTTCCCCCTGTTGAAATAGTAACACCGCAGAAGAGGAAGGTTTCTTCGCAGAAACCTTCAACAAGAAAGAAGACCCACGCTAGTAAGCCCTAGTTAGAGGCCACACTCACGAAGGACGACATCAGTTTGGTCCACAGAGCCATGGAGGATGCTTCTGAGGACATATTGCAGAGATATGGAGCGAATTAGGAGGATCTGTATGGAGGGATCGAGAAGGAACTGAAGGAAATACAACAATCTATCTGTTTGGTCCGCATAGTACCTACTGCGCCCCCATCATCATAGATTGTAGAATTGGGGGATGAGCCGACCCAATTGAGAATACTTGCACATGTGACAGAGGCTTGACTTTAGAAAGTACAAGAAGAGAAGGAGAAGGATACAGAAGCCTTGAAATAAGAAAAAGAGGAAGTCTTAGAGAAATTACGAGTCGCGCGGTAATATGTAACTGCCTATGAAAATGACAAAGAATAGTTTCAGGCGATGCTCCAGGAGGACAAAGCAAAGATACAAAGAGAAAAGGACCAGCTTCTTGTAGAAAATACTACAGTCAAAGAAGCGGTGAATAAGGCATGTCGCTCTGTGCTAGACTTGGTAGAAGAGGAACAAGAGTCGGTTGAGGTTCAAGTGGCGAAGCTCGCTGAGACCATCCAACATCTTGAAGCGAGGATAACAGAGTTGGAGATCCAAGCAGTACCGAGCACCCCACAGGAAGTGTGCGATCAGAGGGAGGAAGCTACTAAGAACACAGTAATAAGGATAAGGGACCTCACCTCAGAGTGAAAACACCTAAGCGATAGAAGTGCACAGACTTACGAACACCTCGAAAAAGATCCAGAGTTAAGGAATCTGGAATCACAATTATAGGAGGCACAACAACAAGAATTCTCCATGCAGGCGCAAATGAAGCTACTCATTGCAGTCGAAAGAATGAAGAGATATCAAGAAAAACGCATAGTGCAACAAAAAATTACTTCCATCTAGGGCACGGTAATGGAAGCCGCGCATAATCTACAACCAATACAGGATGAAGCCTGTAAAGTGTTTGAATAAATTGAGGGACAAGGCTCGCAATTGGACCAAATTGTTGCATTAGTAGAACAACGTCTGGAAGGGCCTATTACATAAAAAATGATCCACGAACTCGCTAAGTAGGAGGCTCAGGTGAAGCAGCAAGTCGAGGAATCTCAAGTGAATATCAAGGCCTTCGAAGAAAAATTTTCTAGACCTGAGAGACTCGGGACGAGTCACAGGTGAGTGTTGGGGTCCTGTTGGCCCTCGACCAAGTTTTGAGGAAACCTTGGTCAGGTTTGACAACTTTTTGGAATTAGACACATTGGTTGAGAAAGGAGTGCCTAGGCGGAGCTGAGATCGCGGATCTTAGCGATTTTGCGGGCTATGTAGACCTAGTAAGAGGTCCCTAGAGTTTTTGTAATGGGTTTTGGGATGTCGGCCTATTGGGCTTACCCATGATTAGGCCTTTTTGTAAGGGATTGTAAAAGTATAAATAAGAAAGTGTAGTGGATAGTGGTAGTAGCTAAGTGAAAGAAGTTATGAGTTGTGTTGTGCAACATAATGTGTATGTAAGGCTCTATGCTCGGTAGAGAAGTTGTCTCTGTACCTTGACCTAGTTTTGGGAAGGAGGATCTGGTGCTCAGTGCGCAGATATCATGTCTGGTGTGAAGCTCGACTCTATGGCTTAGTGCACAGGAGAAACCGAATGTAAGAGATTGAAGAATAATAAATAAGACGAAGCAGTTGGTGGACGTAGCCCCACACTGGGGTGAACCACGTATATCTTGTGTCTTTGGTTTTCTTTGTGCTATGTTGTTGATGTTATGAATCTACTTTGTGCTTTGCTTATGATGTATGATAAATAGATCTATTAATGCTTAGTGCTTACTTGTGTTAATGATGAATGAATTCTAGATCTAACCTAATGATATGTGTTAAGTGGTTTAATTACTTAATCTTTGTTGTTATTGCGTCGATCTCTATTAGGGTATGTTCTGCAATGTTATTAAAGATAATGAACTAATTCATATCACATTATAAGTATTAATAGAGTACTCTAAGAAGTGTTATTATCACAGATCTGTGTCCCAGCTTGGTTACATACACCTGCGTCCTGTAACCCTCCCTTCTTCTACCTTGGGTGAGACTTCGCCTACTTCGCAGGTGTTGTCGAAAGGGCTGGTAGTTAAGGTTTTTATGGTGCATTGTTGAAGCATTGAACTGTGGGTATGCCCCTGTGACAACAAGGAGCATTTTAAGAATTGAGCCACAAAAATTGAAATTGATGAACTCTGATCCAACTTTTAGGGTTTCTTTTGAACAGGCTGAATGCATGAGATTTTGTGAGAAAATTCATGGGGATAACTGCAGTTGACAAAGGTTTTTTACCACAATTTCAATGGCGTCCATACATAGGTTGCTGATCTTACTTTCTAGGTGTCATAGGAAACAATAGATATTGCAACTGAAATTCTAGCTCAAGTGGAGAAACAGTTCAAACATATGCCCCTTGATTCTACCTTCTACACAGATTTCTTGGAGCCCAAGCATAAAAAGGACAGTTTTGGCACTACCATTCCAAGAGAGTGCATATTGGAACACTATGAAAATATTTTGAGAGTAGTTCAAAGATATTTTACTTGCAAGGGAAGATTTGATAGAGTAGATCAACACCATATTAGGATTTTAATGCATTTCACAAGAAAACCCCTTTAAATTTACCTTTTTACCTATACAAAAGCCTAGGTAAAATGTCAAACAAAGTGCAATCTAAAGATGATCAGGTTAAAACCAGTTTATTCCATTTCTCTTTTGTGAAATTACTGGCGTTGGAAGAATTTAAGAAGTTGAACAAGGATTGAGATTATTTCCTAGCTTCAGCAAGGATTTCTTTTGGCTTAGGTTGATGGATAGCTGGTATGTATTGTTGGTTTTCATTGATGTCAACTATTGGAGAGTGATATTGTATATTGATGCCAACCCTTAGTGATTGTTGTCAACCCTTGGAAAAAGTACTATAGCGAATTACAGTAGCAAAAAGTTTTGGGTAATGGACCCAAGTTTGTTTGATGTAAAGATGACTCATTATTGTCTTGTCATGGTTGATAATAAGTACAAATGGATGAACTCCAAATTATTCCCCTTATGGTGAAATCCCTCACGAGAAGACGCTTTGCAGATTGAGTTATTTTAGAAGTATGGTTAGAGAACCCATGCTTATTTGTGGAATAATGAGATGAAGGTCAGTAAATGTTCTAGTGAAACTATCCTAGATGGATATTTCTTGTCATTCCATTTCCGGTGGTATGTCTAACATCACATAACTCCTCATGGTTAGAGAGTTATGGCCATGAGAAGTTGGAGAACCCAGGTTTGGGTAATGGACCCAAGTTTGTTTGATGGATAATGATATTAGTTTTGATATATTTTTAGGTAATACTATTCTATATGGGTAGTACATGTCATTCCATTTCTAGTGGTATGTGGAACGTCACATAACTCCTCACGGTTTGAGAGTTATGGCCTTACGATGTTGGAGGACCCTCATATGTCATCTAGAAGCCCCAAAATGTCAAAGTAGTCAAAGTGGTTTAAGAGATTTTAAAAGGTAAATAATAAAGTGAAGTGATGAGTGTATTATAATTCAAATTGAATACAAAATAAATCATTTCAATAATAAATTTAATGGATAAATTAGAAGTGGGTTAACCCTAAAATAAGGAAAGTGGGCAAAGTGACCTAGAAGATGTTTTTAAGGAAGCTAGTTGGAGAGTATAAATAAGAGACAAGGCTCTCTCATTGAAGAAAAACTTGAGAATATTGAATATATATAGGTGTCTTAGGTAACCAAAGGATATCTAAGCCGAATTTATAAGGGAAGGTGAAGAAAAGAAGGTCAGAATTTAAGGAATGATAAAAAAATTTGATGATGCTTTCTAAGGTATGTTATTTACACGTCATCTCACCATTTTTACAATAATTTTTTTATAGAATGATTCAGACCGTGAAATTTCTATTCGATTGAGGAAACATATCCAAGTATCTGTGGTAAAAAATTCATCTTGTGGGTCATTGTATTTTTTGAGTTACACTCCGTGGAAAATAGGGTTTGTGGCTAGTCCCGAAACTAGTCAAAAACAGGTGTTTCAGGTAAAAACGTCATAACTTCTTCATAACATATACAAATTCAGTAATACAAAATGTGTTTTTTAGAGTAAATTATTTAGTATTATTTTTAATAGTTTCATATCGATTCAACAAATATTCTGTGCGGGGCACGCTCTACAAGGTCGCTCTCTAGAATAAGCCAGAATTCAGCAAGGTATGCCATTTTTGCTATAACTCCTTTTTTGATAGGTTCCAAGTAGTGAAACCTGGAGGAATTGAATAAACCACATTGAATAACATTTTTTTATCAATTTCAGATCTTTATTCATTACAGGTACAAAGTTATGATTATTTCAATTTAGAGTTGTTGACTAATCCAAAACTAGTCATGTGAGACTAAAGAAAAGTTTGATGAAAATGCTAGTCTCTTGTTGTTTAAAGTTAAGGAAGGTTTGCAGGTATGTGATCATATACACCAGGTCTATTACATATTTAAAAATCATATTTCGATGATGAAATTGATGAGGGATTTTGGTTGAGGTACAAGTTGGGTACATGGTTGAGACAAGTAGTTGATGAGTTGGCACATACATGAGGTGTAAAATTGATGATGTTGGTACATATTGATGAGTCATAGTTTATAAGTACTTGAAACATGATTGGTACATACTTGGTACATGGTTGGTTGCACTTGTTTATGGTACATGTTGATTACATAATGTTTGGTATAGGTTCGTGCATGGTTGATGCATGTGTTTATGGTACAGGTTGATTACAGGTTGAGGTACAAGTTTATAGCGGTATATCTCACAGTGATAGTGTGACAGTGGTTCCATCATTCTACTTCTACTTCACGGTGGTTGGAAGGGGAAAGGACAGGTGGTTGTAGACACCTTCTGATTGTAGCCGGAGAAGATAGGTGGTTGTAGCCTCCTTTTGGTTGTAGTTAGAGAATTGGGGAGTTGGAGCTTCCCTCAGGTTGTAGCTTGAGAAACTAGGGGGTTGGAGCCTCCTTCCATTTGCAGCTGGAAAACAAAGGAAGTTGGTGCTTACAGTGAATGTAATTCTTCAAGACATGTAATATAAAACATTCTGTGGTTTTCTCCAGATTTGGGTTTCCACATAAAAAACTAGTGTACTGTGTATGTGTGTGATTGTTCATTTCTTATTGCTCATTATTGGATAATAATTCTACATTGATATAACACTTGGATTACTTGGAGAAAAAGGATTATAATTATGCTATTACTGATTCACCCCTCCTCTCAGTAATCCAACAATTGGTATCAGAGCGAGGTTCCTCCAGGAAACAATTTAACCACTGGAAGGAGATCATGGATTATTCTGAGAATGGAGTACCAAAGTTTAATGGCCAGAATGGTTTTAAGTATGAGATGTGGATCAGAAGGATGGAAGTATTTTTACAGGCGCATGGACATTATATTTGGATATCATTTGTTGCAAGATATGATAGTTCAAAAAGGGAAAAGA
>SNQJ01S0083801.1:7115-20890 GCA_010110895.2 Picea sitchensis
CCTGAACTTTACTCTTCTTCATTGTATTATTTATTGTTGATTGATTCTGGTGAACCAGAATGTTATGAAGAGGCAATGCAGGTAGACACCAAAAAGAAGTGGGAGCAAGGCATGAAAGAGGAAATGGATTCCTTGGTAAATAATCAGACTTGGGACTTGGTTCAGTGTCCTGCAGGATAAAGAGCATTGCAGAATAAATGGGTTTACAATTTGAAGGAAGAAGATGGAGGAAAAAAGAAGTACAAGGCTAAACTTGTTGTAAAGGGGTTTGCACAAAAGAAAGGTATATATTTTGATGTAATATTTTCCTTTTTTGTTAAGATGACTTAAATTGGGACTATTTTAAGTCTTGTGGTAGTATAAGATTTGCATCTTGAACAATTAGATGTAAAAGCAACTTTTTTCCATGGGGATTTGGAGGAAGAGATTTATATGTAGCAGCCACATGGATATGAGGTCAAAGGAAAGGAGAATTTGGTATGCAGGTTGAACAAGAGCTTGTATGGCCTAAAGAAAGCTCCAAGGAAGTGGTATTTGAATTTTGGCATGTTTATGTGACACAAACCCCCTATGGGCTCGCACGACCTCCCGGTCTAGGATATTTATTTGGAGCCAAATTAGCTCTCGGATCCCCATTGGATCCTCTCCTATGTTCACAGGTCCCTTTTGTTTCCTTATGAAGTTCCACACAAAATCCGCAAGCACTTAATCTAAGCCCCTTTACTTCTCACTATTGACCTTCAGTCACTAGCCCCATTTCCTCAGCGGAATCTCACGTGACCTTGGGCTAGGACCAAGCGTGTAACTGAAAGGCATTGTTTGGACAATGCTCCGGAGGGCTTACCAACACAACACTCCACAACCAAAAAAAATTCACTAGCGAAGGGACAAAATTTACAGATCTAATGGTTGGTGTTTTCCCTCGGATCAATGGTCTGTGTTCACTTTCGGTCTTTGAGACTTTTCCATGCCAAGACAATTATCACCCAAAACCTACTAAATAGTTGAATTTCGAACAACTCAGAAATATATGGTCCACATGTACTCAACAAATGAATATCAGGATTTACTTCAGGATTCATGACTTCGGGAGATTATTCACCTTTGTACGATAACTACCAACTTCACTCGAAGTGCCAAATCACTGAACCACTCGGGGATCCAACGGTTCACACTCACCCACTAATCTATGGCATAGATTCACTACGGGACTTTGGAGCTTCAGGGATCTGGGTCTATCCTTCAAAAAACAACTCAAATCTGTCGGCGCAGTGAAGTCCAAAGGGCTTGGGGATTAACAATGACACTCCTTCTCCTTGAGTTCCTCCCTGGAACTTTATATTCGTCATCTCTCTTAAGATTCATCACTTGAATGACTCGAATGCTGGTGCACACTTTGCGCTTCTCTTCTGAGATTGGGACTTTACATGTGCACTACTTTTGTTATCTCTTCTGAGATTTATCAACACTTAACGAAGTGTTGCATCTGTGCACTATTTGCACTTTCTCTGATCTTTTACACTACTGTGAGTGTAGGCACATGCCTTGCATTGCTCAGTGTAAACCTACACTATCTCTCCTGATCTTATGAACCTGTAGATGGTTCGGCCTCCTATTTATGGATAAAGTGGTTGTAAGTGGACAAAGTGGTTAGAAGTGGGTTAGCCCCAAAAGAAGGAAGTTGGCTAGATGATAACCCCTAGAAGAAGCTACTTGGAGAAGTATAAATAAGAGATCAAGGGTCTCTTATGCATGTGAATCTCTTGAGCATATTGAAGATCTATTTTTGGTGAAAGGTTCATTGTAGGTACTCATGAACGCATTAGAATTTTCTCATGTCTAAGGCATCAAAGAAGTTTGACGGCGAAATTTTCGGAGGTTTAGAAAATCCTAGTTTTCTGAAGAGGTACACGGGTTGCAGTGGGCCAGGGCAGGTGCGTACGCGGGATGAAGGAGAGAAGGGTGCGTACAATTGGAAATGACATAAAAATCTTGAGTAAGTGTTGGTGCCAGGTTCCTGAAGTCTAAATAAAGTTCACAGGATATCATTCTACAGGCTCAGATCTGCTACAGAGGTTCTGGTATAGTTATATGTTATCTTGATACTTAGATTTACTCATGGTATGGTAAATGCTTGAAGAATTATTTGTATGGTTACTATGATGGTTGGATATGATAGATGGTGACTGATTAGTTGAGTAGTTCAGTTATGATATGATTGAGAGATATCCATGATATTTGATGGTGTATGCATGAGGAACATGCATTGGTTTTTGGATGGTGTAGATTTGTTTTTGGATGGTACAAGTTGGGAAGTGACAAGTTGGTTGCAATGATAGGTCACAAGTGGATGTGACAGAGGCAGAAAGGGTCTGAAGGGCCAAAAGTTTCAAGTTTCAGAAACCCTAGTTTCTGAAGGTGTACGCATGCTGAAAGAAGGAAGAATGTCTACATTTGTGTGTTGCAGTATAGGCAAGTTGCGTACATATGTGTGTTGCAGTATAGACAGGTTGCGTACATGTTGACGGATTGGATTATGTTTACAAGCTGGGTCTTGCACTTGAGTATCAGATTCCTCTTCTCAGTTGATGCTAAGATCTGTAGGTTGGGTCTTGCATTGAGAGTTGATGCTCTCTTTGATTTGGTGCTCATTTCAGTTGGTGTTGATAAACCCCAAGGATTGTAGTCTATAATACAAAAGAAACTTATACATATATCTTGTGTTCTTTTTTTTTATGGTGATGGTTTATTGATGATGTTTACTGTTGAGATATCTTTACATGCAAACAACTAGTTGTGAATGGAAGTAATGAATAATGATTAAATGGTGATTTCTAACTAAGGCATCTTGTAAAGAAGTGTAAATAAGAGTCCTACATTGATTCACCCCCCCCTCTCAATGTGGTCGGTGTGTCCAACGGGTTTTTTGTGGGACGGCCCAAATTGGATGAATCACGATCAAAATTCAGAAAACAAAGATGGTTCGAGAGATTTCGTTGTTTTATAAAGACGAATTTCACATGCGGCCAGATTGCTAAATTGCTCAACAAATGGAACACCTCTATGAGATATCCAATAATGGAAACTTGACACCAATATTTGTTTGATGCTTGATGAACCAAGATAATAGAAAGGCCCTGAGTTTTTTTTTATTTTGAACCTGTGGAGAAAAGCCAGAGGAGCATTGATATGGGTTGTTTAGTATTGTTGGAGCATATCCTATAATGGAAATCATTGAAGAATATGAGATATGATCCTACTAGAGGAAACAAAATTTATGTATAAACCCTCAAATCACTCTTGGTTTCTAATGAGCACAAATTTGTGATCAAGCATGGAGGTACCTAGGTCCTGGAATCTAAGTTTGTGTACAAGATAGCTACTATGTATTTATTTGTCTATTGGTTCCCCCTTGTCAAGGTTTCACTTAAAATATTATACAGAAGCACCTCAAATTTATCAATGTTTGGTAAAGGCCTTAAGTCCCAAAGAGATTATTCAAATGGACAAGGTACCAGAAATATTAGATCTATATTCTCAAAACAATCAAAGATGACAAGTATTACTTCTTTGGGAAAATCATAAAGTGTGAAGTTTTTCTAGTTATCGAGGATCGAGATAAGATTTTATTTTTTGAAGAATAAAGAATGGAACAATATGTATAAAGAAAAGAACAAGTGGAAACTCAAAAATATTTGAGAATTAATGACAAACAACAAAAATCTATTTTCCAGTGGTATGGGACAACACATCTATTATAGGTGTCAAATCCTCCAAGATTGTAAATCTTTATTCTATTTTAGAAGATTGACTACATATTTGAAAGAATATTTTGAGGCAGCAGTTGAGAAACCAATACCATATTTGAAGGCATCAACCATTCAACATTCAAGGACTATAAAATAGGCAGCAAAGGACTTGGTAGAGGGGGTAGATTAGGGGAATTTTGGCAGAAAAGCTATGTTCATTCTTTGTAAGCCTGTAGGGTTATTGTACTCTTCTCAGACATATATTAATTCATTGATTCACTACTTCTTTTCAGAAGAGCCTTGTTCTTCTTTCTTTTTATGTCTTAAGCATCTTTTTATTTGTCCCTTTTCTTTTCTTTTACTTTGTAATTTGCGGCAAGATTGAATGCAATGGTGGAGAGTAATTTGGTACGAAAACCACTGTTGTTCAAATGTTTTATTGACTAGATGACATATTCATATTCAATTAAAACACATATGTATCTGCAGGTTGTAATATTTGTAAATTTTTCATGTTGGATTCATAACTCTTATGCCTAGCTCATTATCTTCATCTCTTATCAATAAAGATTGGTTTCCCTCTATTAAGTCATAGATTTTATGGTTTCCTCCTCTTATTCCACCTTTCATTATTAAACTTGCATGCTCTGTTGGATGACTCCATGCCCAACGGATTAGGCCTCTGATCTGAGAGGTTTACAACCTTTATTCTAGTCTGACGTTATTTTTATCATCAACCATGCCTATCTAGTTTATCTTATTATTTACCATAAAATATGGCAACATGAGATTTAAGATGTAAGTTGATGCCTAGTGACAATAGGCAATCAATTTATTTTTGTCTTCGAGGGAGACCCCTCATGTCCAAGGGTCAGCTTGAATCTAAAGTTGTTTCAAAGATGTCTTGGCATGGTTTCTAAACAGTCGGAAACCATCTCAAGTTACAACACATACCTTGTAATATTTTTATCTTGGATACACAGACAAAGACCCAAATAATGAATGGTTATGAGTCCAAGTTGTGAGCTTAGCTATGGTGTTATGTTAGTGTTCCTAAGGTACGGCAGTGTAGATATATTATCATGGTGCACTTTAGTTTACGTTTAAATGTTATGAAGAAAAAGAGGAAATATAAGGTATATTACAAAAACCATGAAAATGGTTTGTAAGGAGCACAAGGGGACTATGATCCCAAAAGAGGGGAAGAGGAATGGGAATCCATGGGTAAAACATTCTTTTCCACATGTCCTTTGGATAATTCACCATCCTTTTTACCATGTTTTATTAAAAATATCACTAACCACTTTGACCATATGTATGTCCAAAGGAAAATTCATTACATTCGTGGGAGGGCATGTATGCCTTATGCAACCAAAAGTATAATAGTAGAAATTTTCCTCTTGGATATTCCTATTCCATTCTTTTGAGCTATTATCAAATGAAAATCATGTAATATCCCAAGTCTAAAAAGGATTCCAGTGATTGCAACCCATGCCAAGAATTCATGGGTTTGAGAGGATGTGTGGGTATATAGTAGGTGAAATGTTTGGGTGTCATATAGAAGATGGAAAATGATTGATCCTAGAGACGAATCCATGTTTCTAGAGTGAGAAGAGTGGATGGGGATAAATAGAACCTTGTTACACATTGCATATATTGATTATTGATTCTATATGAACCATAACCACCATACTAGATTAGTATCCTAAAGGGAAATCAACAACTTGAAATTCATTTCCTACCCCAATAATTTAATGGGATAAACTTCCTGGTGAACTATGTAGTAGAGAAGGGAAACAGTTGAGTTGGCTTTGTTGTCAATTGAGAGGAAGGGCTCTATGGTTGATTAAATATTGGTGAGGTACCTAGAGTACCTTATGGTATGGGATTGATTGAGTTGGGTGTATTGTGGTTTGGATTGAATGAGATATAGATCCTAGTGGATTTATGTTAAGAACCAAATACTTGTATACATTAACACCACAAATATTCTGAGAACAATATAGAAAACCACACTTTTATTATAAGAAAACCCTTAGGGTAGGGAAACACCATACAATGGATCCTATTATGGAAGGGATCTTCCTCTGTTCACTTGCCTCTTCAAGGGGCCATCCTCCTATTGAGCTATTTCTCCAAATACAATACTTCTAAACTTGTCTCATTGCATTGCTTGAACCCCTTTATATAGTGCTACCAACCACCTAAGAACATTCTAGAGGAGGAACCTTCTAGTAAGTCCTCTTACATTTATTATATCTAACTAACATAGTGGGTCTTATTTAATAATGTAGTGGATCTAATCCACCTTACATTGAATGTCCTCCACTATTATTGTTATGGGCCCTCCGGGCCCCCCACTACCTCTCTAGCTACACTACATTCCATCCCCCTTATGAAAGTGTTGTCCTCAACGCTTGTTATGAGAGTGTACAACCATATACCAGGGTCTCATGGATAAGTGTGGACCATAGTGATGAAGTAGACTAGAGAACCAGGGTCCCATGTAGATATGAAAGCAACTATGTTGAAGTAGTCCAACCACCATTGTAAACCGGGGTCCCATGTCCAAGTTCTCATGTGAACTCCCTGTACAAGATATCAGAGCCCAATAACCAACTGAAAATGATGCTCCAAAGACTGAAACTTGTCATGTGGATCTAAATAAGAAGATTCATCCACATAGTGGGAAAGGGTCAAAGCTAAGTCTCGAAGGAACCATACCACTATAAAATATGCAGGATGAAAATTGGTAGTCATAACTAGTTCGTGATTTGGCACATTGATGTTCTCTACACAAGGTGGAGTAGAGTCATCATATAAAATATGAAAGTGGTTGTCATCCCATAAATGAAAACTATCCATATATCAATAATCACAATCGTCATCGCAATCATACCAAGCATATCTTTCTTGATTATATTTTTTCAAGATGTAAATGTCAACGATCTCCCTGTTATATCTCTCTTGGATCTCCTACATTGCAAGAGTATAGTACCAAGAATCTACTCAAAGTAGAGGCATACTTAAAGGAAAAAAAATAAGGGGTCCAGGTCATAAATGTAATTTCTATTGCTAAAGGAAAATGTGCATGGCCCTAGATCATGATGAAGCCCTTAGGAAATAATCTTTGGACCACATATGGAATATGCATTAGATTTAGGATTTGGGACACCATGGATGTGTGTCTTTGATCAAGGCAACCTTCAAGGTTAAAAATTAAGGTTTTAGACCCTACAAACTTATTGCATAATTAGTTAGACATGCATGGAGCCTCAAACCTAGGTGGGGATGATAACAATCATTCCTCCCAACCACCCAAACTACATCCAATGGACAAAATATTTTTTAACTATATCTAAAATAAAGAACAAAATAATTTTTAATTTATCTAAAAAAATTATTTATTATGAAAATACAAATATTTATGATATCAATTTTAAAAAATATTAAATTTATAATTTTTATATAAAATTTATTTTCATTATTAATGTAAAATATATTTTCTACAATCATTCATCAATTTTTATTTTTTTTTAATAATCATGTTTATAATTGATAGATAATCCGACCAAAATTTCATTTTTTTTTTAAATATTAAATTTATAATTTTTATATAAAATTTATTTTCATTAGTAATGTAAAATATATTTTCTACACTCATTCATCAACTTTTTTTTATTATTATTTAATAATCATGTTTATAATTGATAGATAATCTGACCAGAATTTCATTTTTTAAGCTATGGTTTCTTGGTTAAGTTTAAGCGTAAATATTAAATGTAAATATGTCTTGGTTAAGTTTAAGAGTAAATATTAAATGTAAATCTACATATTGTTAAAATTATTCTTAGCCCCGCTTGTTAAAATTATAACTCGAAAACCCTTCTTTCTTGTTAAAGTGTTTTGATTTAAAAAAAAAAAAACTCCAAGATATCTTATATTTTCTTTAATGGTTCATTTAATGAAAGCAAGTTTTAAATTTACAAAATAAAAGCACAATATCCCAACATCTTAGTAGCTTTCACGGATCAATTAAGAACGTAAAAAGCACCGTTCAAGATCAATTAAGAACGTAAAAAGCACCGTTCAAAGTGATGTGCCATTGTACCGTTGGAAAGGTTTTGGACCGTTGAAAGTGATGTGGCATCAATTATAGACAAGTGATGTGGCATTGTACCATTGGAAAGGTTTTGGACGATTGAAAGTGTTGGGTGGGCCCTGGGAGCTTTTTCCAAAAGAGAATTTGGCAACTAGTTAAGAATCTGGCAACAGCCTTGGATTCTTCCCGAATTTGTACTCCGGCCATTATTTTGAAGGAGACGCAAGGAGATATTCCGGCCAATATTTTGACGGAGATGGTAGTGGATCTGATAATAAAAAAGCAAACGTAGTGGATCTAATAATAAAAAGTAGACGTTAAAATTAGAATGTTTATGACCGTTTGAAATGGAGAGAATATAAAACATTTGAGGCAGACAAGGTTCGTAGTTTCATCTCATCTTCTATAATCTGAATTGGTTTTTTTTATTTGTTTCAGCTTCCTCTGTATTCGCATGGCCAAGTATGTTTGTTGGTTTTTACAGTCTGTTTTCTTTACAATTTTGGTTGTACTTGTGATTTGTTTTAGCTTCCTCTGTATTCCCATGGCCAAGCATGTTGGTTTTTACAGTCCGTTTTTTTTCACCTTAGTTTTGGTTGTACTTGGTTTTCCTGGTTGATATTTTTTATTTTTTTGGTTTGTCTTTGCATAGTTTAGTCTACTAATTTTATTTTGTAACAGAATAGAGAAAGAGGAGATGAAACCTATGATCTCATAGGAGGATCGATTGTTAGCCAGAGATACTTGGTTACTTTTGTTGACAGAGATATCTCCTACAATGAACCAGGTAGCCATGAACCCATCAACGCCATTTAAGGTCAGTAAAATCACTACCCATTGACGCGGTTTATTTTTAATATTCTTCATTTCTCTCTCAAGGGATTTTTGAATTATTTAGAGCAGATTCTGATGCATTTATTGTTTATGACTATGTAAGGTCTATGTTTGAGATTCACATCAGGCAAGGTTTTATGATATGAAAAGTTTGTGTTCATTTTTCATTGTTTTATACATTGAATTTGCTAGCCATGTCGTCTCATTGAGTTCGTTGCAACTGTATTAATAATGGGTGTCAATTAAGTTCTTTATCAGATTGCATTCTCTTGTTGTGTCTAGTATTGTGTGGTTTTCTTCTGTTGCTCTGATGCCTGTAGATAATTCGAAACAACAATCCATATTGGTTATTTATTATAATTTGAAATAGCAATGCATGTTGATTTTTATGGTTGGTATTGCTTTGAATGGATGTGAAAGTCATAACAGTATTATGCATTTTGTTTCAAGATCGGTAGCAAGCGTAGCATTTTATTAAGTGGTGCGCATAAATCTCTTTTGAGGCACTCTTTGTGAGTTGTTGGGCAAATGTTTGGGATGCCTATTAGTTATTTACATGGATGGTATAATTTTATCTACAAGATGATTAATAGTTTATGGATATGTAATTCAGTAGTTGGGCAAATGTTTGGGGGCTTAGGCTACCTAGAAGTTATCTGTACAGTTTTAATTTTAGGTTTTTAATTTTAGGTTTTATACAAGATGATTGATAGTTATGCATATGTAATTTAGTAGTGAAATATAATTTGATCCTCTTATTAACGTCCTCTTTTAATTCTTTTATTCGTATTTAGATTATGTTAAAAAACATAAACATATTTTTCAATTAAAAATGAAGTTTGTTTGATAAGGACATGATGAAGCAATTGCACCTAACACTGAGAATGAACACTCGCACACTAGATTTGCAGCTTATACATTGTTAGCCAGGCTTGGTCCTATATCCCTGGCCTTGAAGATATAGGATGCTAGTTGAAATTGTGTGCATAATAGTATGTATTGTTTTCTTCGTTGAAATCTAAGGTACTTGAATTCATGAATGAAGAATTTCTAGAGGATCACGCATACAAGTTAAAAGTTGCATTGCATAAATTCATCAATATTAGAAATATCTGTAAGTAAAAAGTTGAGGAATGTACAGAGATTTTTATTGGTATTGATTCTTTAGAGGTGCAACAAACCTGAGAATCTGTCTCCACCAACAATTTCAGAGATTGGACGCCTAAGTCAAAGAGATATGCTAAAATTGTGCATGCTTACCGAATTGTTTAGGAAAACAGTGCCTTAATGATAACGTTGATGGGTATTCAAAATTTGCTATCAAGAGTCTGGATGCAAGGTACAGGAGAAATTATTTTCGCATTGTTTAGGAAAACAGAGCTTAATGATAACATTGATCGGTCTTCAAACTTGGTCATGAAGAGTCTGGATGCAAGCTAAAGGACAAATTCTTCTGGCTCGTCCTTCAAATGATTCTTTGGATTGTGAGGATTTTGCACAAATATCTTTAAAAGTATCAAAAGTTTGCATGCTTAGGTTGTAAACTTAAGATCAAATTGCATGCTTAGGTTTTAATTTCCAAAAAACATGTGATTACTGCTACATATATCAAGATACATATAAGCATCAAGATGATGAAAAAAATAGAACAAAGAATCTGAGAAAAGATTATTTACTAAAGAATCAGAACAGACAGAGCATAGAAGAAATAGAAAACATGTGAATATTGTTACATATCAAGATACATATAAACACATCCAAAATAGTGAAAAAAATAGAACAAAGCATTTGAGAAATCATTGAAAAAGGATTATTCACTGAAAAATCAGAACAAAGCATGAAGAAAATAGTTAAAAAAAAAAAACATTTGAGATATCATTGAGAAAGAATTACTCACTAAAGAATCAAAACAGAGCATGAGAAAAATAGTTAAAATCCATTAGCCATTAAATAAATCTTCATAAGATATGATATCTATTTGACTTTATAATTGTCCAAGATCAAGCTAAGTATTTGTTCTTTATTGTTTTATAAGAACATCCCAAAGATCCAGATGCTCTTGTGCTATGATCTACATAGATAGCAAAGATAAGAAATAGTAAGCTAAAGTTGCTCTGATGGTGTGAGGCTTGAGTGTAACAAAGTTTCCATAAGAATATATGGTTAACTTTTGTTTATATCAAAAGCCTTCAAAACCCTTCATGCCTATGAATATATGATGGCTTTGAATTAATACATTACAACTTTGAATACTATGTCACTGTTTGACACATTTTTCCATTTATCTTTAAATATTTTATTTTTTTTATTTTTTTAATGCAAAGCTAGTTTTTTGAATTTTTTGAATTTTTTTTTTAAATATGATACATTTTTTTTTTAATACTTTATCATTTACTTTTTGAATTAATATTTGTAAATTTTGAATATTAAGTTTTTTTCTATCTAATACTTTGCTTTTTGCAACATTGTTTTTAAATATTTTGATTATTTTAATTTTCTAATTATTATACATTTTCTCATTTTTATTTTATAATGCTTTGTCATTTTGCTTTTTATTTTATTTTTTTAATACAACATTGTTTTTTTTTATATATTTTGATTATTTTTTAATTATCATATATTCTTTCATTTTTGTTTTTACTTTGTCATTTATTTTTGAATTAACAAATGTAAAGGGACACTGGAATTGTAGTGTATATCTTTTTTTATATACCCTAAAGGGTCACACAAAACAAAACAGGGTGTACTTTTTTTATATGTTTTTCATTTATCTTTAAATACTTTGTTTTCTATTTTTTAATATAATACTGTTTTTTTAATATTTTGATTATTTTCTAATTATTATACATTTTTTTTTAATACTTTGTCATTTATAATTAACTCAACTCATGTAAATTTTGAATACTCTTTTCATGTTTTGACATATTTTTCCATCTATCTTTAAATACTTTATTTTTTATTAATTTTGAATACTCTGTCAAATTTGACACATTTTTCCATCTATTTTTAAATACTCTGTTTTTTAATACAAAGTTGTTTTTTAATATTTTGATTATTTTCTAATTAAACTTTGTAAATTTTGAAATACTTTATAAATAAACTTTGAAAATTCTACACACTTTTTTTAATCTATCTTTAAATATTTTATCTTTTATTTTTTAATGCAACACTACTTTTTATCAATATTTTGGTTATTAGTTGGTTATTTTCTAATATACTAATGAATATTTGACTTGTAATAATTATTACCATTCATCAAAACACATTTTCTAGTGGTGTAAGAGACGAGGTTCAACATCATATAAACTCAATGCTAGTGGTGTAAGAGACTCTACACCGACTCGACTTGGAGTCTCTCTTTGTCGGGTAATTGTTTAATTGTTTTGTTTTCAGATCACATCATCTCTATAAATTGTTGGTTCATAGTAGTACAAAATTTGCACAATCAATATGATAATATTATATGTTAATTATCTACATGGTAGAGAGGGAAATGCAAATGAGATGGAACATTTGGTACATGGAAACTCTTCTGAGTCACCTTTTCAGGTAGTACCTACACTTTGACGTCTTAATTTTTTTATAAATATAATATTATATCAGAAAAAAGTTAATATCAATTTAATATTACAGATCATATGCATATGGCATAGTAATTTAAATTGATGTCTTATTTTTTTATAAATATAATATTATATCAGAAAAAAATTAATATCAATTTAATATTACAGATCATATGCATATTGCATAGTAATTTAAATGATAACGTTGTATTTTGTAACTTTGTATTTAGATATTAAAAACAATAAAAATATTTAAATTGAAAATGAGATTATTCATATGTATTAGAAATTTTTACACATTTATAAACACATCTGTAATATAATCCAAATTATTTTAACTGTAAAATGGAGAAGAGTTTATTTATATTTGGAATCTATTTATGTTTAGAATAGTTTTTGTCTTTGTTTTTGTTTTTCTCTCTCTTCTTTTTGCATATTATTTGCATTCTGCTCTATTAGTATAACTCTGATCATAACAGAGAGTTGATGTATAGAGCACTCTAATAAGAGTGCATTTATAACACAATTTATGACAACAACAACAAAAAAACAAAAACATTTCCAACTTTTATTGTCTTTATTTACAAAAAAAAATGTTTTTTTTTTTTTTTTTTTCTTAAATTAATATTGTTTATGAAATTTGCTAAGTTCCACTCACTTAGATTTTATACTCATCCAAGTTTCCATGTTATTAACATAGAAATATTAATTAATTATCAACATAATAAGTTTTCCAATAAAACACAAAATAAAAACATATATTTTTCTTAAAAAATTAACCACTTTTTAACCATTCAATCCAAACATTCAATTCAATCCAAACGAATAAAATATATGTCACACCAAACAATCAAATATTTTTATGTGTATATAAAAAAAATCTTATACAACAAAACAAAAAGTCTTATGCTTCCATTACTCATCTTACTAAACTTTGAATTTAAAAATTAAATTATACAATCAAATCTGTATATGAAAATAACGGTTATACAACAAACAAAAAGTCTTTATACTTCCATTACTCATCTTGCTAAATTCTGAATTTAAAAATTAAATTATTGTAATTATTATTATAATATTAAATTTAAATTAAATTATTACAACTATTATTATAAAATGGATATAAACTCTCCAACCGAATCTGATAGTGGATCACCTTAGCTTTACTAAAGTGGTCTTAACTAAACTCGAAGGATTTCACTCAGACATCTAAAGTTCGATCACCTAATCCTGATCCTGGTCTTTCATCAATAGACATTTGCCACTCATCAATAGACATTTGCCACTCATGCTAATCCTGATCTTTCATTTTGATTTGTAAAATTGAATGGTTATATTCCAATTAAAACTCATAGTGAAATGTCTCCAGAATTGTGAAAATCCAAATTCTTAGTGGTTTGTTAAAATAACTAAAAATAGTGGAGCCTTTTTTATATGGATTCATTCTTTATGTAAACTATTGAATTGAATTCAATTTAACATATAGCGAAATTTTTATTGTAGATATTTAGGATAGGAATGTAAGGT